>WURT03667773.1:1357-17624 GCA_009936505.3 Holothuria glaberrima | reverse complement strand
CCGCGCTTGTTAGTCCTTCATTCCAGAGGGGGCTTCAGGAGATTTGTTGACAACGTATTCTTCTCTTAGAATAATCTACCCTTTCACCCATAAACAAATTAGAATTCACTAAATTATGGACGTTTTCCAAATATTCGAATATATTTGTTTCAGAAATTATTAGAATTGTTTCATTTGTTATCCGAATCTAATCAAAATTTGAAGAGATAATTCAGTGCCCCTTTGAACAAGCATTTTTTAGAGTGTATGATCGTGATGATTAGCTCCAAAAATGTCCCAAAGAAAGCACCATTTTGCATCTAATCAACAAAAAAACAAAAATTTCTTAAAGGCAAGGGGGACACCCCCTCCCCTTAGACCGCCCCCCAGGACGGCACCTTTATGATGTGACAAAGGAAGGATTCCCATCACTGTGCACGAACGCAGGACACATAAGGTGCAAATTACGAGGACAGGAGTTTAAACTGAGGTAGCATTACGATATCATCGGTGGTGCCCACCCCCCCAATCACAAAAGTCTGGCGGCGCCACTGAGTGTAATAACGTCTTCATTTTGGAAAGACAATTGTCTCCTGTGTTTTTTTTTTTTGTCGGTCTATTATCATATGTTCTGAGCATTGTCAGTGACAACGATACCATACTATACGTTTCCTTTTAACAATTTAACAATTGGCTGCTGTAAAGCTTATAAGTGTTTGACCTCTTTAATAAATGAAACAAATGCGTAACTATTCTTTCATTAATTTGTGCATTCTCTCCAAGTTGATGGAACTGAAGAAACAGATGGAAAAAAGTTGGTCATCTTGTCCGCCTCCATGTATAGCGGGAGCGAACATCGTTAAAATGAAAAGAGCAGAAACAGATCCTTAAAATTTGCAAAATATTTCACCAAATTGAGTCTAAGGGCCCTTAAATAATCAAAAATTTTCCAAAGGGGAGGGGGACACCCCCTCCCCTTAGACCTTTCCCTCAGGAAGGCGGTCCGAAACAAAGTTCAGCCCTCACCCAATCGAAAAAACAGCTTCACACGCATTTGAAACAACACACTAAAAAAGCTCATAAAGCAATTTGAAATCAAAATTATTCTCTCAAAGTTGTAATTTATTGTATGAAATGTTAGCACTTGTAAATTTCTAAAACCTGAGATATCAAAAATTGGAATTAAACGCAACTTAAAGTACCTAGTAAGTGCCATTTCCTGCCACCTGGGAGGCATTTTTGTCAAAATTTTCTTGGTACGCACCGCGCCAACCCATCGTGGCGCTCCGCTTAGATAGTGTCGGGGCATATTTTGTCCCCCCCCCCCATAAATACGGTCCTGGATACGCCCCTGTCTTGGACTATTACGAAATATTTTCTTTCCTTTAGTGTGCTTTATGAAAGGGCATCTAAGGCTAGCAGATACCTGTACGGGGCCTCCTGAAAGCTAGGCATTAATTATATTAAATGTGGGCAATGACATAATGCTTACTATCTGTCATCCAAGAGTAGGCCTGCGTCGAGCACCTTACAACTATCGTATTTTACTAATTTTGAACGAAAACCAACGAAAAGCTTCCAGCAATGGGGAAGGAGAGGTAGTGAGAATAAAGGTGCAAGGAGGTGATATGAGACCTCCCTGACATGTGAATGTGAATATTTTTTTTTTTCGTCGTAAGTGTCAATCACCATCCTTACCGATAATGATGGTGCTCGAGGCGCACGGTAAAAATTTTTGAAAATGTATAACCGCATATAGGGACTTTCAACCTTCACATCATGCTAAAAATTAGATTGAAAGATCCCATATTGATGCGAGTTCCCCACAGATATTTGGAGATGCATCTCTGTCCTTCGGAAAGTGTTGTGATTGGGATCGTTTCATGTATTATTACCTAATTAATAATGGTCATGACATGGAGTGTTAACCGTGACGAATGCGCGGGAAGCGCTCCGAAACTTTTCATTAAATAAGTTTTCCATGACTAAACCTGCATTCAGGCTCTGCATCGAGGCACTTTTAATTGCCCTACAAACCTACATGCCACTACAATGAGCCAGTCTTTTACCAGGTAATTCGTAATATTTCAACTTTTTGCTGCTGTGCTTCTCCAAAAGTTGCTATGGGAAGATATTGATAATAAGAATAACACTTACGTAAGGGGCGTGCGAAGATTTTGATACTTTGCGAAGAATTTGCTAAAATTCTGATAGTTTGAGAAACATTTGTGCCAGAAATGAAGCAGATATTGAAGATTTTTACGCAAATGAAGAATAAAATGTACTTTCCATACTTTCCAACATACATGTTTGTGTAGACTGTAAGATGGGGGGGTTGGGGGAGGTGATTAGATGGGATACCCCCTATTCAAATGTTGGGGGATATATCCCCCTATCCTCGGGGATCCACGTCCATGTTTACAATAGTATGTTATCGTAAACCATGAAAATAGGAAGGGGTGTTTTGCTCAAGACCTCTATTTCTAGTCCACAATGGCCACGGCCCATAATTTACTCACCTTTCTCCCTTTTAATGAAACACGCAACCGGTACCGCACAAGTTCTCTTGGAGATTTGTTTGACTAGGGGAAAGGGTCATTTTCAAGTGTTCACAGTAGTAAGTGGGGGGCCTCTGTTTCGAACACAATTAGATGACATACACTGTCTCTCCGACTGGAACCTACTTTCCATAATTTACCAGCATATTCGATTCTGCCTAAAGATTTGCACTTTGGGTGCTGCAAAACCTCGCAACTTTTTGCGACTTCTTGCGACCACCCTCTCACACTATGCGATGGACTTACGACTACTTGAGATCTCTTGCGGAGGTCGTAAGATTTCAAACATGTTTAAAACCTTGCGAGCTATTGCCATAATGGCTTGCGAGCTTAACCTCTTGCGAGTTCTTGAGACCTCTTGCGAGCAAACGCTCTCACACTACGTCGCAGGAGGTCTCAAGGAATCGCAAGAGCTCGCAAGCAGTTGGTTGTTAAGTGGGAAGCCGACTTCTGTTTCGGAGAAGATTTGATTTCTTCCAAGAGCAAAATATATCGCATAAGATTATTCAAGTAAAAGAAAGTATCATATAATGCAAACGCATCGTGCAGCAATGTTCTTAGGGGGAATCCCCGTGATTTGTCCAAGTGATAGCCTAACTAGAGCAAGCATTTACTGGGCCACAAATCCCTTTGGGTCAAATTCAATTTGGACTTAAAAATGGGGTAACGATTAGGATGAGATACAAAAATAGGGTCCATGACAAGGGTTGGACTAGGGTAAGATTGGGTTGGACTAAGACCATGTTTAGGGTTAAGATTAAGGTTTAAGTCCGTGGCCCTCAACCAGTTGGGATGGCGGGAAATGTCCCCCTACGTTTGATTGTGACAGGGATTGTCCCCCGCTTTTTCCAAAACCGCGACGAAAAAGGACGCAAGCACTGTGGTTTGATTTCACAGCTTACAATATGGCCGATTCAATTGCATCAACAAGAAAATGGTAAAAATACCAGTGCAATGGATTGAAATCGTAAGAAAATGCCTCAAATTACACCACAAACCATCTGTTCTCCAAATTTTTCCAGGGCCCTTAAAAAACCCCGCATCCCTTGCATCCCTCAACCACACAAGCTGTAGGCTCTCTTGTTTTGATCTATAGACTTCGTGCATATGACGTCACAGAGCAGAAAGTGCCCCTCGTTTGGAGGCAAGAGCGCATCATTGTAAGTTGCACCAACAAATGCAGACAGCTGATTTGCCAGCCAATCGGGTACTCACGTGAGTCTACTACACGGGCGTGCGAAGTCATTGTTCTGCCCCCAAAATGACGTCGCGTGACGCATAAGGTCTATTACGGATTTGATCAAGTGAACCCTGCCTGATACAAACTCTCTGATCTTAGTGAAGTCGAATATTCAGTGGCGCCGGCACGTGAGGGATGGGGGGCGCGTGCCCCACAATTGAAAAATTCTGAAAATTTTAAAATGATCCCAAAAGGCGTTTAAGCTATAGATTTCTGTAGGGAGTAGGGTGAGGTGTGTTTCGACCGAGTGATGGTTCTATGGTAATTATTTTCTATCACAAATGCTTCTCAAACTATCAAAATTTTCGTAAATCTCTCGCAAACTATCAAAATTTTGGCGCGCTTCAAATCTACCACAAAGTTGTTCTCATTATCGATATCTTCCGATAGCAACTCCCAGAGAAGCACAGCAGCAAAAGTCCAAAGCTGTTTACGAATTACTAGGTAAAGGCTGGCTTTTTGAGTGCCATGTATGTTATTTCGGCAATTAAAAGTGTCTCGATGAAGATTCAAAATGCAGGTTTTGTCATGGAAATCTTATGTAACGAAAAATTTCGGCGCGGTTCGCGCGCATGCGTCACGGTTTGCATTCCATTTCGTGACCATTATGTCTTGTATTTAGGGGCCATTGATACACGGGCCCCCTCACTGATACCGGGTTTTTTTTCAGTACCTAAAATTTGTAAAAAAAATTAACACAAAATTTTACTTGAAAGGTAGCATATGTGGCACCAGATTGCATGTAAGGACATCCAATTTTTCAAAAATTTTCAGAGGGGGTGCACCCCTTAGACCCCTCCCCCAGGCCGGCGATCACACAGCATACTGCATGGCAGCCTGTCAGAACGTCACTGTAAGCATTATGTCATTGCCCCATTTTATTGCCTCTTTCACCTAACCAAAAATTATAATTCACTAAAATATGGACACTTTTTAGCCATATATGATCACCTCCACTAATATACAAAGATAGCACCATTTTGCATCTAATCAACCTTAAATTTACAAAAATTTCTCAAAGGGGAGGGGGACACCCCCTCCACTTAGATCCCCTCCCCTCCCCTTAGACCCCTCCCCCAGGACGGCACCTTTATATAGTGGCAAAGGAAGGATCCCCATCGCTGTGCACAAAACGCAGGGCACATAAAACAAAGGGCAATTTAAGCAAACATGGCACCATCGGTGGTTACCTCTCCCCCATCACCAAAGTCTGGCGGCGCCACTGCGAATATTTATCGTTTGAGCTACAGTAGGCTATATATGACAGACAGTCATAATTTGCCTGTGGCAAAGTCGCACCTTAGAACATTACTATATGACAATTTTTTTCTTCAACAAAACGCATATCTCATTGCAACATCAGTGAGAAAATAACTGTAGGCCCTATTAGACTAGACTGTAAGGAAGAAAGAATCAATTAGTAGAAGATAACCACCACGACGACATGGAATGGTTTTGGACTGAGGAAAGAGGAGCTAGTACTGGTAATACATTAAAACACTTAACCGTCTGAAAACTTAAAAGGAAAACGCAGTTACCTCTATTGTAACCGGGAATCTTATCTCATGAATAGCTACGTTTAATCACGTGACAGTACTTTTGTTACTGAAATGTTACATTCATGCAGAATAACTACACTTAGTTTACCTTTAATATGAAATACTTTTGTTTGAACGGATCATGAAAGATATTTATTAGTGAAATAGGGTGAAACTTATAAGTTGCAAAAGAGGTTAACCAAATAAAAATGGAACGACTGCTCATGCCATTTAAAGTAATGTTCATGAACGTACGGTAAAACTTAAGGCTGAATAAACATCTGCGGTAAAACGCAAGCAGCGAAGTAATTATCAAGTTTGTGATTAACGCTTCTTGTTCTACTGCGTTGGACCGTGACCTCCGCATAGCCCCCCCCCCCCCACCTTTCCACAGAACCCTGCCAATAAGAGCAGAATGACAGTCATAAAAAATGGTAACAGTACTATAAGTTTCCATTGCTTGCAAGTAACTTAAGCACATTTTTCCTTACAGCATCCTTTCCCTACGAGAGTACAGTAGGACGATTGCTGAACAGAAGTACACAAAAGTAAGTAACAAAAAGTGATTTTCGAATTTAGAATCCCCCAACACAGAGCGTTTTAGATGACACTTGTTAAAGTGGGCATTTCCCCGAAATTCAGACATAATGTTGGTTTGGCCAGATTAACAAACGTCCTCCATATTACATACAGTTACGCAGTTGGCTTGTCGTAGTTGAATAAAACGTAGTCACGATGATACTTTTCAATGGCTTTTTTCAAAACATCCTTACTAACTTGTTGATAGTATCTGTTTTTCTTATCTGAATGTGAACTGTTTGTCGGATGATTTTCCTCATGGTACATCATGATACGATCACGATTTTTGAGGTTGAAATGATCAAAAATGTACTGAGTATCCCTTTTCGACGTCTCTAATCTGCCAATGAAATCGTAGCTAATATCACATGGTAAGCATAAATTGGAAGCATGTGTCCAGTGTTCTTTGAAGTGTGTGGGAATAGTTATGAAAGGTTCCCTGATGATAAACTTTAAAAAGTCCTCATATTGGCTCTCGTTGAAATGAAGATCATTGTCCTTTACTGCTTTGTCAAGAAAGAGGGACAACATTCTTTCCAGAGGTTCTCGGACAAATACAAACTTTTTGTAGGTTTTTAGACGTTTTTCAGCCTCTCTTCTTTTATAGCTCGCCAGGGATTTTAATTTAGTCTTGAAAAGAAGATGGATATCATCCGTTTGAAAGCTTGGACTACTGATGTGGCCTGCTACAGTTAATAATATACGTTTCCATGCGGTGCACCCGTCCTTTGGGATGTAACAGTAAATAATCTGGCTATTTTCTATAGGAATTAAATGATGAAGTCTCTTCAGGCCCTTTCGTTTTAATTTTCCTGATTTGTACCAAATTGAAGAATGTGAATATTGAGAATTCGTGCATGCACGTCTTGTATTCAGCTTTCTGTATTCCTGAATGGATTGTTGGCACGATGTATCACATTCCATCTGAAATATAAAGCGGAAGTAAATTACAGTCAGTTACAACTCCAAAAAGCTATGTTTGTCAACCAGTGTGATACACTCAAAAAACGTCCGGTTCAGATTTGAACCGAATCGTTCAAATGGGCACTGAACCAAAATCTGGTCAAATATTGACTAGATATGGCTCGTTTTGAACAGAAAATGGTAAGTTTTGAACCGAAACTAGTCAAATATTTGATCTCCATTGGTTAAGTGCCAATTTGATCCGTTTTCGGTTCAATTTAAAACTGGACGTTTTTAGACTGTAAGCTTGACATTGTAACAGTCTCAAAACTAACACCTTGCACAGATATTTCGGTACTTAACATTTTAACTAAGAGGATAGCATTTGTCATAACTCACTCATTTAGAGTTATAATAACCACTCTAAATAGAGTGCAATTTTAGTCGATTTTCACTCGCACAATGATTGGTCATTGTATGCAATTGTCGGTGAATTTCCTTTAGTTTTTTTACATTAAGAGAATGCGGTTGAACCGTAAACGCAGCTTTTTCAGAATCATTGAGAGAGATACGAAAAAGCGAAGTGATTAAACTCAGCACAGTAGTCATAAGGAATCTTCATTATCACTGCGGCCGTGTCACAGAGAGTTGGGAGCACTATAGGTATAGGGTTCAGTAGACATTAACATCGTCACACCTCACTAACCCCATAAAGTTAGTGTTCCCAACTCTCTGTGGGGAGGGGGGATTTCGTTCAATTGTGGAATTTTCGATAAAACGGGAAATTCTCATGAGTCCACGAACTGATTGATTGGAGTCATACGGGACTAAAGTGAGCATAGAATTTTGTTTCATATATTTCTCTTTCAAAATTAATTGGAATTAATTTTTCTCGAAGAAGAGAATAAAGAAAAGTCTCATTGAAATTGCTGGCACTGAGGTTGCACCACAATTCCCAACGCAAGCGGCAGGCACTCCACACACGTACGAAACAACATCGTTCACTGTTTTGATCAATGAGTCACTAAGTCCGCGAGACGGACGTATTACCGGTACAGTTTATCAAGGCGTATAATTCACACCTGTTTCGGCGGCGAGTATGGCAAGCCAAATGCCCAATAATTCGATAAACTTGGTTTATCGGTCTATAAACCAGGTTTATCGGTCGATAAACCTTGTTTATCGACCAATAAACCAAGTTTATCGACCAATAAACCTGGTTTATCGACTGAAAATCTTGGTTTATCGACCGATAAACCAAGATTATCGGTCGATTAACCAAATTTTTCGAATTATTGGGCATTTGGCGTCGATAAACCAAGTTCATCAAACAATAAGCCAAGTTTATCTCCTCGAAAACCAAGTTTATCACCAACAAGACGATAAACCAAGTTTATCGAATCGTAAAACCAGGTTTATCACCCGATAAACCAAGTTTATCAGTCGAAAAACCAAGATTATCGACGCCAAATGCTCAATAATTCGATAAACCAAGTTTATCAAATTGATAAACCAGGTTTTTCAAATTGATAGACCAAGTTAATCAAATTTTTATTCTCGGTTCATCCAAATGAAAACTCGGCTTATCGAACGATAAACTTGGTTTATCGGTCGATAAACCTGGTTTATCGAATAATTGGGCATTTGCCTTCGATAAACCAAGTTTATCAAGCGATAAGCCAAGTTTTTGATAAACCTGGTTTATCAAATCGATAAACCAAGTTTATCAATTCGAGAAACCAAGTCTATCACGAAGTGATAAACCTGGTTTATCGAATCAAAAAACTAGGTTTATCAGCCTATAAACCAAGTTTATCAGTCGAAAAACCATGTTTATCGACGCCGAATGCTCAATTATTCGAAAATCCAAGTTTATCAAATTGATAAACCAGGTTAGTTAACTTTTTTAGTGAGAAACTCGATATACCTGGTTTATCGAGCGATAAACTTGGTTTATCACATAAAACTTGGCTTATCGACCAATTAACCAGGTTTATCGACTGATAAACCTGGTTTATCAATCGATTAACGAAGTTTCTCGAATTATTGGGCATTTGGCTTGCCATAGGCGAGGGTTATGGATGGATTATCAGGACCGATGCTCAGCCTCCTGCACATCAGTGAACACCGTTCTGTGAGATGGGGCGATTTCGTTATTCGAAAAAATACATAATACTGCCTTTTCTTGTCTTAAGAAGAATCAAATCACATGAAACCTGGTAGTCGAATACTCTGACTACAGAACTTACAGAAGATCTTTAATTTTTGAAAATCTCAAATCTCAGTTGGGGGCACACAGGGGTACAAGGTTTTCCAGGGGACACGTGCCCCCCTGTCCCCCTTGGCGACGCCACTGTCTGAAAACGAAATCAAATCAACGGCAGATTAGCTGCAAGCTGATTTGAAAAGTGGGTAAGAAAAACTAATAACAAGGACCTTTAACCAACTCCACAGAAGCATTTTACTTCTAATTAGAGCCGAGAACTAATTTAATAAAATGGAGACGCTTAGGAAGAATTTTTGTTCTTTTCATCCACGGAAGGAGGGTGACGGGGGCACAGAACGTTAGGTAAACTAGCTTTATGGGGTCCAGTGAGGTGAGACGATGTTAAGGTCCACTGAACCCTATACCGAAAGTGTACCTAACGTTCTGTGACACCGTCGCAGTGGAGGTGTGTGGATGAAAAATCCTAACAAATCTTGGGGACACAGTTTAAAAACTTTTAGACAAACTTAAGATTAACTGATAAGGAGTCGTTCTCTCAAATCTTCAGTTTTTCTTGAAGGGAATGATATTGTGTCTGTTATTGATGTTTGTTTCTTTGATTATTTTTATCGCAGTTTATTTCGTTATTTCATCTTTCATGTAAAAACTAAACAGTGATGTGCAGGGGCGGCGCCACAGGGGGCAGGGTAGGCTTTTGCCCCCTGTAGTTTTTTAGTCCAAAAATAAAATCGTCTAAAATAACGTTTTAAGACATGTTGTAGGGGGAGGGTGAAGTATCACAGTATGTCACCTAGCTATCACAATACTAATAGTTAAAATTGTTCGTTACGTAATACCTGAAACTTGCAATCCCCCCCAGGAGCGTACAGCGTTTTCTGTTTTCTCCATTGTCTACGTGAATGTAGGTTTAATATTCCATAAACACTATGGCCATTATACTTCAAGCATACAAAAAGAGCACGGGGACCGAGAGTAAACGTAAAACAATACAGCAGTACCGCTTACGCCAAGTTATTATGAGACCGTATGCATATGATGTCACAGAGCAGAAAGTGCTCCCTCGCTAGGAGGAAAAGCGCGTATCGTCGCAAGTTACACCAACAAATACACAGCTGATTTGTGCACCGTCAGGGGATACGCCTGAACCATGAATCTGTATCTAACCAGAACCCTAACCCTACTTCTAACTCGGAGTATGTTTTCGTCCAAGGGAATCTTCAGTCTATAGCGAACCTTCTATCTAGTGAACCTTCGGTCTACGGGTATTCCTCCTGTCCGGATTGTGTAATGTTTGGCAATCTCAAACATTTACTGTTTCTCCAGTCCCAGCATATGACCATTTAAATTTTAGACCGTGAAGATATATACTGGGGGTATAATGAGTCAATCACTTAACGAACATTTTGACAATAAAAAAAATAAAATGAATGAAACTTTGCCTTCATATTATATGTCTTCCTTCTTGTGCTATGTTGTGTTTTCTGGACTGAGTAATCCACAGAAAACGAATTTTGAATTGTTGGTGGCAGTACACAACACAAGCTTTATCGTATGAAGCAAAGTTTGAGTCAATCACTACAGAAAACGGGCAAATAAAATCAGGGGCGGGGCCCCAAAGGGGGCAGGAGCGACCGTCCCTCTCATTTGGAAGAAAAGGGGGCAGGGAAGGAAAAGGAGAGGGAAAAAGAAGCGAAAGAGAAAACGAAAGAGAAGAAAGGAGGAAGCGAAAGAGAAAGAAGAAGACAAGAGGAGGGGTGGGGAAGGCCTATATCTGATCCATATAATTAATCCAGAGCTTCCAGGGGCCCCTATCCTGGTGTCTGCCAGTCTTTAGATACTCTTTTATAATACACAAATGAAGCAAGGAAAACTTTCGTAATAGTTCAAGAATGTTTCTGTGGACTCCACATACGTGATGTTTTGTGAAAACTTTCCCCGAAGAGAAGACAGTAAAGTATCCGAAAAAGGGAGGGGGCGCTTCAGGAGGTTTGTTGACAACATACCTTCTACTTAGACAACAAAGGCTACTCTCCTCTTTCACCCAACCAAAAATTAGACTTCACTAAATTATGAACACTTTCCTGCCATATAAAGGTCCTATGATTAGTTTCAAAAATAAACCAAAGACAGCACCACTTTGCATCTAAGCAACCTTAAATTAACAAAAAATTCTCAAAGGGGAGGCGGAAACCACGTCCCCTTAGACCCGCTCCCCAGGACGGCGATCACTCATCCCATGCTTGGCCCCCTACCAAAATACCCTGGCGCTGCCCCTGGTGATGTGTTACATTTTGTTGCCACTGGCATACACATTCGTGTCGCCTAGTGTACCCGACGGTGTATGTCAGTGCATACTTACAGGGTGACTGGCATCCAGGGATGATTACTAAGTTCCTCTGTCACCCTGATGCAGTGGATACCCGTTTGGTCTAAAATTGATATAAGCTCATGTTTCGGATTTTTTTAGATATGTAGGTAAGGCCTATAATTTGGGCTGCTACAGTAGGTGAGTAATGCGCCCAAGAATATGTCTACCGAAGTTGGCCAATGAAAGAAACAGACAAGAGATCAAATTCAAAGGGGAGGGGGGTGAGAGAGGGAGGGACTTTAAACGTGTTCTCACTAAATGTCATTTGCGACTTTTCATTGACTTAATTCATTGTCGACTAAGTATGGTTCTATTAACTGGTAAACGAATAGGTGCTAGTTAATTGACATGTCAAAGGGTCGTAGAAGGTTATGTCGTTCCTGGAAATCTGTCTATTTAAACACATCTTTGATACACTTTTTCTTAAACTTGTAAAGTTTCCGAGATGATGAGAACAAATTACGTATAACATTACACTGCATTAGTGGTGCATTGCCGTATCGCAGCTGCATTATTGTATCCTAGACTTACCCTAAGTAGTTTTACAAAATGTTACATAGTAGTTCAATTGAAGAAAGATGAACATTTAATTTGTTGCTATTGGGCCTTGATTATTTTACTTTTTTCAATTTTTCAGTCTTTTTTGTAATGTTGTAAAACTCATAGAAGCCTTCCGATCAAATGACGTTTAATTTGGGAAAGAACAGTCCGTCGAAATTTATTTGAAAGCTAAATGTTACACATTTCCCGTTACTTTCTTCCCAAATATCTTTCATAGGTACACAAACAAAAATATTTTACATTAAAAGTTAAATAAGCAGTCATTCTACAGTGCATGGATTGAACAATTTAGTAGCAAAAATATCGTCATATAACTGAGCCATTCATAATCCAGGATACGAGGGTACACTAATTAAAACTGGGATGACTGCATTTACCTTTAATGATATTCAATTGCGTGATCATCAATGCTTGACACACACACGCACGCGCACACTCACAGACAAACAGAACTGAAATATGCAAGGGATTTCATTAACTCTCTGGTGCCAAAAACTTCAATTAGGCCTATCTCAATCATGTTTCCCAAGACCGATGTTTGACACTCCAGCACTAATGCATAACCGCGTCCTCACCAGGTCCTGTTCATAAAGTGTAAGGTTAATTTCAAATTATTGCCTGATTGGAGCGGACCAATGATATTGCCGGGGAGGGGGCTACGAAACTGATTGAATGCCGACCAGGTTTTGCCCCCCCCCAAGAAAAAAATCTTAGAGCAGCTATTGCCTAGTTTAGTATGTTTATTTTACCTGTTCACTTAGGTCGAGCTCTCTTAAGCACGTTTCGTCATCCGTTGTGTTGATATTTATGCAGTCTTTGGACCAGTCGTTTCTTGTAGGTGCAAGGGATGGTTTCTTGGCATCTTCTAACCTCATTCGAATAGCAGCTTCCTGTTTTAATGGACTGCTGAATTCTTGCTGCTGAGGTACCGGACATACTTTCTCGTTACTTCTTTGATTTCTACTAATCCATTTTGACATCACTACATAGCCTACAGTACGATGAAAGGAGAACACATCGATTAAAGACAAACATTCATCACCCCAAAGTATATTTGACATGTGGGGTATCATCATTCTCAATTGGTAAGTGACCTTTGATTGATATCAAGATCTGAAAATTCAGTAGATGAAGAGTAGCTTGCATTCCACACAATGCAGAGAAAGTGTTTGGATTCATATTATAACCTCGTATGTGCACCAGGACATAGCCTTAAGCAATAAAATAGGTTTGTGTATGCACAAGTAGGAGCTTTACACAGTTATGGAAGGAGCTACAAGTTATTAGTTGGGAAAATTGGAACTGTGTGGGACGACGAAAATTGCCCTTTAAAGCTGTTTTCAGCTATGAATGAAAGACCGGTTTCACATTTCAGAATATTATCCTGTAAGACACAGCAGACTGGGGATTTTAGCCAAGCTGGCACAATACAAACTCCATTCATTTTTCAAGCAGATACATATTTGGAGAATAAAGCGTGAGGCTATTATGAACAAAAGGACCACGAGCCTTCGAAACTTTTAAGAGTGTTTTACGTCCCACGGTAATAATTCTGTAGACATGAAAGGCAAGCACCCGTCACCCCCAAAGTATGGTTCTAGTTTGGGGGTATCAAAATTCCCCGTTGGTGACTGCTCTTTGAATGTCCTTAAAGTATGAAAATTCAAAGGATGCCGCAGAGGAGCTCACATTCCACACAATACAGAGAGAATGCTTGGATTACACATTATCGTATGTGTACCAGGACATAGCCTTAAGCAATAAATAGGTTTGTGTCTGCACAAGTAGGAGCTTTACACAGCTATGGGAGGAGCTACAAGTTGCTTAGTTGGGAGAATTGGAACTATCTGGGACGACGAGAATTGCCCCTTAAAGCTGTTTTCAGCTATGAATGAAAGATCAGTTTCACATTTCAGAATATTATCCTATAAGACATGACAGACTGCATGAGGGTTTTAGCCAATCTGGCACAATATAAACTCCTATCATTTTTTCAAATCGATACATATTTGAAGAATGAACGGTTGTAGTAATTCATAAAAATACTGTAGTCAGGTGAAAGAAGAACTTTCAACTAAAATAGAACGGAGATGAGTCACCGTAAGTACTAGAATTCAAATGCATGATCGCACCAATTCATTGAAATGGTTTAACCATGGAGCTGTTATGCAATAGCCCCATGGTCTTACGTTCTAGCCCGAACACATTTTCACATTTCACATTCAAAACTTGATCCCTTTTCTTTTTCGAGCTGAGTAAGAAGAAGACATGGCGCAGGAGTATCCGTGATCACGAGGGCGGAGCTCACTGGTGGAGTCTGTTCTATTCAGCCCGTCTAGAACGGGACTTCGCATGTCAGTTCGTTCAGTTGGTGATGTTAAGTTGAGTTGTACCTTGGGGACGAGCTCCTTTAGGGGGCAGAACTCCTTCGAGAGTATACTGTTTGGTTTTCGCCCCTTGGCTCTTCGCCAGAGAGTCGAGGGAAGTTTTGAAAAAAAAAGAGTAAGAAGAATTTGCTGCACAGCAAATTAGAACAGTGAATCACTCAATAAGCACATACATCAGGGGAGTTCAATTCCTAACTACAAATTGATGACATCAATGAATCCCACATTGGTATGATCAAATGGATGCGCTTAATTATATGAAACATACCTTGCGTTTACTTTATCCAACTGTCAAAATGACGTTTAATATGACTTATTGTTGTTGCTATGTTCAGCTTATATATTTAACAGTGTTTATACTTGCTGGTTTACAGATATAATCCAGATAGTTTACAGATATAATCCATATAGACTAGATGCAAACAGCTGTAACAAACACCGTCTCCTTGTATAGAAGCTTCTTGCTTTGACACTCAATTCACATTGTACGGTAGCGCATTCAAACATGGTAAGACTCGAGAACAGAGTGCAATCGGCCTAATATTTCCTCCCGGACCTTCTGTATCTGTCTGTCTGTACGTCTGGTTGTATACCTGTCTATAATCTGTAATTCTGTCTGTCCACCTGTCTGTGCGTTTGTACGTCTATTTTCTGGGGGCAGAACAGGTTTTGCCCGAATCTCAAACAGTTGTCCGAAATTCGTTGCAGTTCAGGTGCATAAAATAGACCACTAAACCACTACATGCGCGCGGGATTCGATCAAAAATTCGAGAACTCAGTAGAAAATGCGAACAATCTTTTCACTTTTACTTTATCTCTGCCGGAATTTCAATATGAGTAAGGTATCAAATGTTGTTCATGTCTGGTCTACTGTTACAAAAGCGGAATACTGAACTGGATTTGAGTCGGACTTTAAGTTGGCGCTCAGAGACCGGCTTTTCATTTTCACGGGGGTGTCACTCCCTACACCCCTGTATTTACAGTAAGGTTTGTGTGCTTCATATTTTTGTGACTTGTTAAAGAAACTGCAAGTATTTTTATGAGAAATTATCGAACTTTTGAAATTTTACATGGAGCAGTTAAATAAGAGGTTTTCGTCCTTGAATAGTGAGGGGCCGACCGTCACTCCCAGTGCATTTTTTATTGGAGTAGGTGCTTAATTCTGGCCCTTGTTCTCCCCGTTCTCACTTTCTACGCAATCTGAGAGAATTAATAGAAAATGATGAAGCTGTGCCCTGTCATAGAATACCAGGCATGCGGATATTGGGCACCCCGAACAGAGGGCGACTGTTTTGAAATAAAAGAAAGTCTCTTACCTTCAAAACAAACACATACAGAGGAAATGAATACCACAAGAGCCAAAAGTAGTACTGTGCGAGATCTGCTCCTGAAATACATAATGTTACGATAATATGCGCATTCACAGCATGACAACAAAAATGGACTGAACTGAGTTCATGAGGTAATCACGCTGCTCTACCATCACAGTATACGCTAGCACGGCTTCCGTCACATCCGGCGTGGACGAGCCTCCGGCCTTCATTGACTACAAAAAGCTATGGAGAAGAGAAATGGTTCCAGGTTGCTGGGATGGCGATCTACGTATTATGTTGCTTGCAATATAATGTTATTATCATACACTACTAAGAAGACGTAGCTTTTTAAGGAAAGTCGTAAGGGCTTTTTCAGCTGCCAGTGAAACTTGAAACTATAACAGTATACCAAATGAAGAAATTAATCCCGGAAGGTGAACAGACTCATTGAGAAGCTTTTAAGAAGTCTTATCTTCCACTGTAGGCAAAACCCTGGACTTACTCTCAAATGGAGTCACAGCCCCGAAAAGAAACGACACTTAACGCAACTGAGGTGAGTGAAGGCCTATGCTAGTACGAATACCTGTAATATGATGTGCGGTAGAGAACGAAGA
>WURT03667762.1:0-17624 GCA_009936505.3 Holothuria glaberrima | reverse complement strand
ATTGCTTATGCGGAGCATCACGCACAACGGCAGAAGGTTCCATTTTTAAAGTCTTTGGTATGACTCGACCTGGAAATTATTGTCCTGAAGTATGCAGCGAAAATGACACGTCTTCACACTCAACTTATATTGTTACTGAAAGGTCAGTGTAACATTCTGAAAACTACATTTGAAGGCAGCAAGACATGCACTGTTTCAGCATGGTGATGCAGGAAAAAAGAATAATATGTGTATTAATACTCTTCTTACATTTGTCTTACTTGCAAGCAGTAAGTAATCCCCTACAATTTATGGCATTTGCTGAGATCAGGTCGTTATTTGGGGGAGTATTTGGTGTGTGACTGTTGAGTTATATTATCGTCAGTAAGCAAGTTGTGAGCACAATGGTCCCTATGAACTAAGTGAGGGCCACCTTTGCATAAAATCTGTATTCATGAATATTTGCATATATCTATATTCATGCATATTTCCCTGTGGTTCACATGTACGGGAGATTAACTGCTTGTCTGTTTGAATGAATTTTGTTTTATTTTGACCTGCTTTTGTATTTGTAGGAGGCATATGCAGAAGAAAGGCTGCCCTGCATCAAAGGAACTCTTTTTGGTTCATAGATGTTAATCATGCACAAGTTGCTTAGGTACTGTAACGAAAGGCCTTATTTCTGTTTTTAGTTCCCCAAATGTGGAAAATTTAAAATGACGTGTACACATGTGAATTGATTGAATTGATTGAATTGACTGAAAAGGTGTAATGCATGCACTGCAGTCTGAAGTGGGTCATTCTCTATGGAATATGGGTTGTTGTTATGATCCTTGGAATTTAAATGCTAAATGTGCAAAAAAAGGGAAGGAAAATCTTCCCTCCTTGTCTGCAGTAATCTTGTTAATTAGTTAACAGGTCATTGTTACTTCACCAGGAAAACATTGCTTACTTTTTCATAATTTTTTAATTAGTCATCAATTACGTTATCAATTAGGTAAATTAGCTATATCATTTCCTGTTAATGATGCAATAGAAATCGGCAGAAATCTTTTTGATTCGATATCAGCTGAATAATTATCTGTAAATTACCATAGTGTCCCACAGTGATATATTCATGAAAACGTCAAATCAGTAGGAACCTTTTGATAAGGTATCAGTTAATTAATTTTTCCTAAGTAATCATAGGATCCCACTGCTATGTATTCATGAAACAATAGATACCAGCAGGAATCATTTTAATAAGAAATCAACTCAATTACCATTCTGTCCCACACAAATATACTCATGAAAATGCAAATTCAGCAGAAAAGATAGCTAACATATTTCATGTAAATAACAATAGTCTCCCACTGCAATATATTCATGAATCTGCAATATTAATGTCATTGGGAATCTCTCAATTCGACATCAGCAAAAAAATGTAATTTCTGTAAATTACGAGTGTCTCACAGCATTTTATTTATTTAAATGGTAAAGTCTGGCAGCAGAAATCGTTTAGTTTGACATCAGGTAAGTAATTTTGTATTAATAACCACGCCACAATGTCCCACAACATCACGTACATCAATGAATCAATAGAAATCAGTCATAATCTGTTTAATTAGGTACTGGTTACATAATATTCTGGCAATTATCACACTGTCCCCAGCAATATTGAAATCAAACTAGGAAATCACCCCCTGGTTCTAATTAAGCATCATCTAATTAATTGTTTAATTGTCAGTCCCTTTTTTCCCACTCCAATATGTGTGAATCAGCAGGAATCTTGTTGAAAAACTCCCCTGCTTGAAATGATTCATCCAGTTTTAGTTACATTTCACTATGCATAAATTGACACAAGTGGGGTGGGTAATGCTGTCACTGCACTACAATGGAGGAGACATGTAACTCAGTGTAGAAAACAGTAGTCACATCATTTTTTAACGTGTGGTTTAGTGAAACAAGCCAAAATGCCTTTCGAAATCACGTTGTCAGTAACTGAAGACAATATTTTCATTGAAAAGTAAGATGCAAGTTATTCTTGTTAATTATAAACTTTTCCTTTTTTTAGTACGTAATGTTCACAAAGTAATGGAGTATCCTTTAATTCTGTTTTGGATTTCAACTTTTATGTCTCATAGGGAAATGTTTCACGTGTGGTGGATATCCATTGATCTAATTATAAGTACTTTGTTCAGCTTACATGATGCAATTGTTTAGAAACTGGGCCGTAAAACCTCATCTAACTAACTAACTAACTTACATGATGCAACTGTTTGTAATTGTCATTTGCTCATATAATTGACCTTTATGTTTGGCATTTGCATTACCACACATCACCTATCTGTGTGCATGGTTTCCTCCGTTTAATTATTAAAACTACTGACTTTGATTGTTTTCTTCACACTTTTTCAGCTGGCAAAAGCAAATTGAACCTGTCCAACGATAGAGGCATTGCCATTAGCTTTCATCTTGTTTTATGGTTTGATTTTTGTGCAGATAACCTTCTCGACGGATTTTGAGATTAGAAAGTAGACATTCCTCATTGTTCACCAGATTTTGGTCAAGCAAAAAAGCAATGCAACATCATCTAACTGTGACATTATTGAGATACCTTTGCCAGCCAGGAGTATGGCAGCCTTTGCATATGAAGAATACGCCATTTTTTTAGATCACCAGGGTTGCATAAAGTTTAGAATATTTTTACTTGGCATATGACTTTATCATATTGAGAGGTAGAACCCTAGTGTTTAAAGTGGAGGTTTGAGGTCATCTGAGGTCATCAGAGGTCAAAAAATTGAAACCTAGAAAAAATATTTCAAATAAAGATGATGGATACCTTTCATACTCGATAATATAGGTTTGTGACTTTAAGAGAGAGGAAACCCTATGGGGTTTGTTGGAGGTGGAATGTCATCTGAGGTGAAACTACAAAAAACATGTAAACCAAATTTGACAGTGGGCAGTACCTGACCAATGAAAAGTTAGCACTGAATTTTTTTGCCATTCAGAAATAAAGTAATAAACAACATTTATTTTTCACAAGTATAACTGTTACAGTAGTAATTCGAGTATTTTTGGTGGGGATCAAAGGTCATGTGAGGTCAGCAGAGGTCAAATTGTGACAACATTGTAAAAATGATACAGGCAAGAATTATAAACTTGAGGGATGAATTTCAGTGTAACAAAGCACCCCCTTTCCGCAGGAATCACTAAGCCTTTGGGCATTCTGGTTGGTCAAAGTTTACAGGGGGGTGATAAAAATTTCAGAACAGAGTTTAAGTATGTTATGATTGAGTGCTTTTACATGGATTGTGAACATGATACATTTAATGTTGCCAAGTGTAGGTAAAGGAGAGGTATTGTAAGTGTGTGTGTGCATCCTTTGTTTCTTATTGTTCTTGACCAGTATATTTGATGCCTTCAAAATTAAATGCAGAAAATATTTTTTAAGGACCGACATTTAATTACTGCGTCGAACAACGAAGATAAACGTTTGTTTGGTTGTAATGTTTTAGAGATGCTGTTCATGATATGAAATATGGAATGTTCATCTCAGCTTATTTATTTGATAATATTTTTGTTAATGTGGACCGTTGTACAGAACTTTGTTTGCAGTACCCTACATTTAAGAGAGTTTCAAGTAAGATCTGCATAAGATGTTTGAACATCGATCCTTTTAAATTTCAAGGCTAACCTGGGCATTCAGTCATAAAGATTTACAAAACCTCAGAGTCAATTAATGTGATCACTGAATAAAACATTCTGCAAAATATTGATGGTGACTCTGCATGGAGGTACTGTTTCTTACAAAAGTAGGCCTATAAACAGCAATCTCCATAACAGCATATCTTGAGTAAGGAGTGCAGTTTTTCTATCTGTCTATAGGGTTTGGAGGGTGTGTTACTAAGTTTTGATCTATGCTGCATAGGACTTTTTGTAAAAACCTTTAGAGAATACCTTCTTCAACACTCATGCTATGCATTTTGCGGGAGGGATGTAGGAGTGGATTATTTAGCAAAAGGATGGAGTCTGTTTGGTGTAAGGAAAGCCTTTTAAAGCATTCAAAGTCAGAACTGCCCGTAGATCATGCAAAAGTGAAAAGAACAGTCCTTTATCATTTTTATATTATCCCATGCCCAAAGCCACACTCAGTTCATCATCAAACTGTTCCCATCCTTTTTCAGAGGTTGTTGCACATTTCCATGCTTCTGTTTTCTATTCTAAGTGTGGTATACTGTATTGCCAATCCCATCAACTTGATTTCCCCAACCAACCTTCCCCGGTAATAAGATGATCGTTCCATTCATAGAGTAGGAGGAACAAGTATTAGTAGCACAAGGTAAACTAAGCATTCTCTCCTCCTTTGTTTTTAATTGTTGGTACAGTTCTTTGTTACATATACACTGTAGTTACTTTGTGTTCTGTTGGTAAATGTGGCAGGGGTTGCAAATATTACAACAACTGGTGTAATTCTTGTGTTGCCAATTACTTGTTCCAATGTGAAAGTTACTTGTATTAGGTGTTATGGTTGTGCCCTTGTTTAGGTTACAGATGCAGTGAAGCAAAATATAACTGATAAAAATGTTTCATCATGAAATTAAAGTACCACTGTTTGTAATTAAAAAAAGAATTGAAAGATTACATTATCTGTATCTTCTTACTTTTGCAAATGCGTATTATTATTAAGGGGGTAACGCACCATCACAATCCTTTACATAAGTACTTAAAATCTCCCTGTAATCTGTGATATAACTTTGGTAGCTAGCTGTTATTCATATTGCAGTATACCATCCCCTGTACAAAATGATATCATAGTCCGTCACTGGCATTTGTTTTTCTATTGCTACTCCATATCCCACAGAATAAGCAGTTAAATAGCAGCCGAATTTACCAGCATTCACAATTATGGCAGGCAAACTGATCAGTGGCCATCAATGGTGTCAGGAAATAGCCGACAGTTGATCAATTGCAGATGGTCCACTATCAGCACACCAACAGTCTGCTAAGAAATGGGCACAAATACAGGGGCTATGTCAATGTTCACCGGGTTCGATTTTCGCGAGGTTCATTGTTCCCAGGGTTCCATTTTCCCAAGATTCAATGTTCCCAGGGTTCGATGTTCCCGATGTTCCTAACCCTAACCCTAACCTAACCCTAGCCTAAGGAAATCAAACTTGGGAACAACAAACCCCGGGAACATTGAACCTTGGGAACATTGAACCTCGGGAACATCGGGTAGACCCCCAAATACACACCAAAGGACCACTGGCCATAGAATAACTGTCCATAGTACGTAGTACTTCCATCATAGGTGTACGGGACTCTTCCAATTTGGGGGGCAAAAAAATTTTTTGCTCGAATCTCAAAAGTTGCGGCCCGAATTTTGTTGCAGTTCGGGTGCGAAAATAAACCACCAAACCACTGCGAAAACTTTTGTACACTTTTCAGGCATTTGATCAAAAGTTTATGAACAGAAAATTCGAGCAATCTTTTCACTTTTACTTCATTTCTGCTGGAATTTCACCGGATTTTTGTCGTTTCTTGCCGAATTTTTGACCTCGGAAATTTTTGGGAGGCAGTCTGCCCCCTGCCTCATACGCCTATGATATCCATGCAATGACAGTCATTTATGGTGACTCCCCATTTTTTGGCCAATGGTGGGCTGTCAGTGAGTCAGATTTTCACTGGCTGAACAGGGTGGCTGCCACTAGTTGGGTGTCAATGTGGCTAGTTGTGGTCCACTATGGAACTGTTAAAGTTTTGCTACATGAGACTTTAAAAGCTCAAAGAAAGAGTTCAGTTGGCATTGCTGTTAACTAAAAGACAAAATAGCAATTTAAGCATGAAATGTGCAATATAGTTACTGACTCCTCTCTTGCAATCAAAATATGTATAGTAAGGGGCATTGAAACTGAGTTGGATATAGGCCAACTGATAATCAGTTTGAAAGTTTCAGCAAATACTGATGCTTTCAAAGCATAGTGTGATTTTTGCATGCCTACTTCAACTAAAAATGCTAATCAATATGCTCACATATTTATTACAAATTTTTTTATTACTGCAGGTTCAGCTTATTTTCTTCAGAATAAGCCTTCTTTGTAAAAAGAAATGACTGTACCATTGAAAATGTTTTGTTAATATTCCAGTTCATTTTAAGGCGTTATGATAACAAATTGCCTAAATGCATTCTGATCTATTGGTAATATACTTCAGTGGCTTAACGAACTTATCACTTCAATCAAAAAATTTGTAAAGAAAATTTCTTACCTTATCAGTCTGCCACCAAAATGTGAATAAAGTATTCATGCATTGACATTTTCTGCAACAAAGATAAATGATGTAGAAAAGGAAGGGAAAGAACATTATTAGGGTCCAAAGAGAAAGATTTACCCCATATCTAGTGTATTCCAGTCAGTGTTCCTTCATCATGGACCAAAAATAAAGCACCTTAAAACATTATAGGAAAAGCAAGTTAAATATGAAATTGAGTAAAGTAAACCATATGGGCAAAATTAGAGAGGTACAGCTGCACGTAAACAATCTGATGCTACCTGCAAAGTATTTACAATCACCTTCAGTCTTTTACACGCTCCTGATAAATTTCCTATAATCTTTACTTCCTGAAAATGAACCAATATCTTAAAGGGAAAATACTTGAATTCACTTCTTAATTGAGCTATATGTGAAACACTTTGTAAACATGAGGCACGTAGGGGAAAGCAATTGGCGGCAAGGCATCTGACCATATGGTCAACAGAAATTCACATCTTTCTCTTGAGTCTTGTTACCAATTTCCATCCAACTCTGCTGTAATTAATGTTAGTCATATACAGGGCATTTTCAACCATCTTGTTGGTTCAACCGACTCATTGTGCCAGATAGTACATGCATGCTCAATTGTATAGCCAATTGTGCTCTGCATGTGACCCATGGGCTATCTAGACAGGATCTGTGACAAGGGTGTGGTACTTTCTACATGCTGCTGTTTTCTGCTTTATGTTACAACTACTGGGAACTACAACCAAACAAAAACCTGTAGAAGTAACTGGTTTCACTCATGTTTTAATTGGTTGCATCAAACAAAGTAATGTCGTCGGCATCAAAATTTTAAATGAAGGTAGATTGTATTACTGTGTTTGCCCATTTGGCCAACGCTGTCTGAGGATGAGTTGTGTGACCCTTAGAAAGTGTTTTTAGTTCTTACCAACTTTTCTTTCTACCTGTTTATTAAAAAACTGCAACCATTTGTCACATTTTTTAATAAAACTTTAGAAAATGAGGACTTCAAAAGTTAAAACGATGACTTCAAAATCAAATTTTCCCCAACATTTGATTTTTTGCATTTTATATTCTGTATTGTTGCATACCAACAGTTAACAAAGTCATAAACTTCTGCTTCTCTCATGAATAGAAAATGTGTTGTGATAGTGTGACTAGAAACTGAGCAACATTCATGGAAAACCCCTTACTTCACTTTGATCATGTTTTATTATAATACATTGTTAAGTACAATATAAAAAGCTATCTACAGAAAAGATAACATCCCTACTGACTTTATACAAACTGACATGAAATACGTTTCCTACATTTGTAAGGAAATTTCAACAGATCCACTGATAAGTGGATTGTCATGTTAAATAAAACATGTCAACTGTTGCTCAATAAATTTTGTTCCTGGTGTCTTCTTAATTGTAATAACCTTTCATGTACATATGTGAAAGCCATTGAATGAAGTAATTTGATGGTAATCTGAGGTTAATGGAATAACCTAGCTACAAAACCAAATGGCTTATAGTGCTAGTCCTATAAATCTTTGGCCAGGTTCTACATCTGTTGTAGGGAAAATGCACTAGTCGCCCACCTCTTCTCCCATTTGAAGTAATGTATGGTTCAGGGTACACACTAAGATGCCAGGATACACTGTACCCCATCATCTTAATTCATGAATGGCTCATATCAAGTGGCATACTAGTATCTTTATTACTAATGTGCTAAATTCATGCAGAGTGTCACGGGCATGCTTGGCGCAAGTCTAAAAGTCCTTGGATCAAGTTTACCGTGCAGGTGTGGAAAATTTACTGTTCATATGAATATGCATTTGCTTTCATTCTGTAGCTTAAAGTTCGCTGTAGCATCTGTGGGAACTTTAACACGCTTTGTTTGTTTCACCGGTCTTGCTACGTGTGTATATTGGGATAAATGTTTTCTTAGCTTAATTTGCATAAAATGTAGAATTTGGGACGTTTTCAGGAAAACAGGTGAAAAAGCTAGGGTGTGACATTGAATTTCGGTTCTGGTTATGAGAGGGTTGCTGGGTGCGCCCACATTCGTCCGTTGGGCGTTAGCCCGTAGTAGTTGCTAGCGTCTTCGTGAGCTAGTTTGGAGTTTGCTGGGGGGGGGGGGAAATTGTGGCTCCCCACTGTTAGTCTTAGTTCAAAAATGTCTTGATTATCAATTTAATTAAAGCCTGCTGTTCTCCTGACAAAAGCCGGAAACCTGACCAAGTTCCGTAAGTAACTGTTTTTAATTTGTTGTAACTTGCAAACCTTAGAGCAAGAAAGCAGTCGCCCTATGTTTTTTATCAAACTTATTATCTCTTTTATTTTGCTTATAAGTATCCTTGCATTGTGTCTCGGTAGAAAAGCATTTAATATTGAAAGTAAGCCAAGGAGAGATTATGCATGAATGTAGCTCACAAGTAACAATATTTATACTTGGCGGTAGTAAAATATATTCTTTGGTCAGAGACGCCAGAGACGGTAAATTTGCGTAATGTAAGATGTATAAATAGAGCTAAAAGCAACGCAGGCATGAGTAGATATTGCGCCTCAAAAAAGCGAGGCAAAGAAAGGTTATCTATAACCAATTATCAAATTACGATTTTTTTTTTTGTTAAATATTTGTACATACATTCTGTATTATTTTACATTTATTCCAGGGTTTTTATGGTGGTGCAATAAACTAATAAGGGTAAACATACACCTGATCGTCTAGTCTTTTGTCCGGTCGTTTGCTTCACCCTACCCGTGACACAGAGTAACCCCATTGGTTTTCCTTCAGTATTCATTGTGTGTACATACAGAAACATAATGAAATATACTTGTGAACAAAATAAAAGGAGATCAGTTAGATATGCAGATTTTTGAAAATATACCTAGGCCGCAGCCACATCTTTCTCCCTTGTAATGTCCATTCATTACAATTATCACCCTAAAGTAAAAACTTTGGTTGGGGGAAGGCAAATTCTCAGTTGGTGTTGTTCTTTGATTTACATGAAAAACTCACCTGTTTAACGAAGCATTTAGTACATAGGCCTAGTGGATTTTATTTTTATTGTAATCCCCTCGGAGAACCTTTGGTTGTTGAGTGCGCTTTGGTAAGTATCTTTTACATTACATTACATCAAATCCCAGCCGACTGCATGGCCAAGTGGTTAGAGCATCCGACTTGCAGCCGGTGGGGTCATACCCAATGACTTTAAAAATGGAACCTACTAATTGCGCTTGGTGCTCAGCATAAGCAATGGAGTAGGGAAAACAAGCCAGTGAGCCACAAGCGGAAAAAAGGCCGTGGCCGGCTCGACTTAAACCAATTGGTTAGAACCTGGGACGTAAAACCTCATCTAACTAACTACATCAAATCCAAAAGATGCACAATAGCCCACATTACACAGTATGCACAGAGTGTGATCTGATGTAACACATGATAGTCTTGTATGCTCGCCAGGACATAAGCAATAAATTAGGTTTGTGTACAAAAGGGAGGAGGAGGGGCTAGAATTATAGTTGAAAGAATTGGAACTGTCTGAGAGGAGGTTTGCCTTTTTAGCATTCATCAGACGATCACATGACTGACGTTCTAAGGGTACTGGTTTTGTGACACTGACCATTTTTAATGAGTTATATGTCATAATTATTTAAAGTGCTTAGCAAGGTGGGTCCAGTGGTTGTGGAGTGGTCAGGGCCCATTTGTGTTAGGGAAGCCCATCCTGGCCAAATCCAATTGCACTCTAGACTACAAGTAAACATTTTGAAATACCTTTTTATCTGTACAATTCTTCATCAGGCCTGTAGGAAAGGGGGACCAAGGGGGAAGCTCCCTTGAAATTTTTTTTGCCCCCTAGAACGTTTTCAAATTGCCATTGACTGAATACATTTTTACACATTTGGCCCAAGTGAAAAATTTTGTCGCCCCAAGAATACTAAATGAATATTATGCACCTTACCGTATTTCATTTTACTTGCGAGCAATTGAGAATCCTCTCCAGTATGTGGTCTTTGCTGAGGTCAGCTTATTGTATTTGGGCAGATTTGTAATTTGCATGTGACTGTTGAATTATATTAGGCCCTTTAAGGAAAACATGCTCATGAGCACATCCATTTCTTCAGTCTAGGTTTTGCACAAAATTAAAATTCATTTTCCTTCCATTCACATGTACAATGGACTGATTGCATGCCTGTTCCAATCGGTAAATTGTTATTTATTCTGACCTGTTTTAGGTATGGAAGCAAGAAGAAAGGGCTTCATTGAAAAAGGTACACGTATACGTGGTCCTCCAGCAATTGGCTCACAGATGGCAATAACAAGTTTTTATAAAGGTACCGTTACTATACTTTCAAATTCTATGACGATTCAGCTATTAACAGAATCGTTTTCATACCCTACAAGTCTGATTTGCACCGGTGAATTTAGAGTATGTGGAGTTATATTGCTGTTTTCACCATTTTTTCTGTGTCACAATCATACACAAAGGAGTTCAGCTATTGCACAAGGTCATTTTTGTTGTGCTCAGCTAAGTATGATTTTAAGCAACAGATCTGAATGTATCTGTAGTTTTTGCATTAATGAACATCCAGCATAAATACCTCTGTAAAGTATTTTAGTGATCCAAATTCAATGATAGCTCAATACTGTAACTCCATGTACTAGACTGTGTATTTTAACATGAGCATCATAGAGGCAAACAAATGTAACATATCATTTCTGTCTGCTGTGTAAAAACAGAATGCTTTCGATCAATAGAGGCCAGTCTCTTTTAGTTTGTTTATCACAAATGGTTCAATGTGACAAGGTGGTGACACCATGGCTCATATAACTTCATGGTTCACTGATTGTGAGATACCGAACATGAATTCTTTACAACAGTATGCAGTATGTAGCGATCAGGGATTGAATTGGTTTGAATTAAGTTGCTACAGTAGCTCATTATTGTAAGTGCACTGCAAGTGAATCAGTATATATTTCTTATCCACAAAGTAGAGTTCAATGCATGTGTTCAAAAATAACTTGCATGAAAAACAATTTTGAAATAACGTTGGTCTCAAAAGCCATGGCTACTGTAAATTTCAAAAGAAGTCATGCTCACTCTCACCCATATCAAGCCCCTGCGTGTAGAAAACATTAATGTAGATTAAGAAAGGACTGAAGCCACATGTGACCATAATAGTTGGCCATGTGTTCCCCTATGAAGCTTTCCCCCTTCCCCCAGATTTCTTGCCTATACTGTTTTCTTCAGCAAACAAGTCACATATTCTAGGGGTTCAACAACTATATAGCCTATGGTTTTGTCTAGGGCTAAATGAGGCTTTGTAGCTGGTTGTGTGAAGAAACTTGGAACTACGGTATGTTGACTTGGAATTCACGAAAGTGAAGGAACTAATACCAATTTTTTTCTTAGCTGAGGAATCAATAGCTGTTTGGTTTTCCAAATTTTATTCGATTTTGGTGTCTGCATTATATAGAAACTCATTGTCTGAATTTTTTAATTTCAAGATGATCAGTATGCACTTTCTTCAGTGCAACTGAACAGCCACTTACGAACAGCCATATGTTCCAACATGGCCATTTGTAAAACATGGACAGAGCCAAACAGAGCCAAACGGAGCTAAACATACTGAGCCAAACACAGACAAACAGACTGAGCCAAACAGAGTCATACAGAGCCATACAGAGCCAAATAGAGCCAGACAGAGTCAAACAGAGCCAAACTGAGCCAAACAGAGCCATACAGAGCCATACAGAGCCATACAGAGCCATACAGAACCAAACAGAGCGAAGCAGAGCCAGACAGAGCCAAACAAAGCCAGACAGAGCCAAACAGAACCACACAGAGCTAAACAAAGCCAGACAGAGCCAAACAGAACCATACAGAACCATACAGAGCCAAACGGAGCCAAACAGAGCCAAACAGAGCCAGACAGAGCCAGACAGATCCAAACAGAGCCAAACAAAATATACAATTTTGTTACACAGCCTACTTGGTCAATGTATATATATGATGTACAAAGTACCCCTCCCCCAACACACAACGCACATATTTTGTCAACAATCTCATGAGAACTGTAGACACTGCACGATGATGTAGTAAATGTTCAGTGTTTCCATATTATATACGTAACCAATGAAAGAACAGAAACTGTTGTTCCAACACCAATTGCTACGTTCCACACTTATTGAATGAAAGGTTTAGCATGGGCGGATACAGGGGAGGGGTCCAAGGGGTCGGAACCCCCCTTTCCCGAAATACGACGTTCAAAGGGGTCCGGACCCCCTTTTTCAGGAGTAAAAAATATTTTCCAGAGAGAAACTACTACGTAGTTGCTCTTCCGTATTCACCAGAAGTAGCCTGCTCAAATGGCGTAATAATCAGACACTACATCACATCCGTTACGTTGTCAGTCCTAGGTCATTCAACAGTATCAGCACAGTGTTTTCTTATTTCGCTATTATGAAAGTATCAAAAGCACTGCAGAACCCACCTTTTTTGACACTATCATATATATATAAAACCTATACTTCATATTTGGTTTTCAAGGGACATAGTGATATTCTGTCGATAACATATCAACATAACCATGTGTGCTAAATATGGGGCATCAATTGAAACACTTGCCAGGTATATTCGTTTTTTCGTTAACTGCTGCCTTATACACAGGGTTATAAATAAAAATTTCTTGTTTTTCTTGTTTTGCTGTGAAACTATTTCCTCTTATTGTATACATAAGGGTTATATGAACATGACCAAACAGAACAATTTTCAGTGAACTTAAAACTCCACGTCAGGAGAGGGAGCTACTACTTAATCCTTCCACCCATGCGCGCCTCACTCGTGCATTTGGCACTCATTGGACCCCACCCCTTTTTGAATTTTGTATACTTTCCTGAACTATACTTTTGTGCTCAAACATGATAACCACTTCAAATATCGTATAGTGCGGCCAGCACTGTTTACATGTTGCTAACTAAAGGTACCAAAAAGACCAGTAGATAGGCTACCGTTGTGATATAAGTGACAGAAATCTGCGAGTATTCTGGTCGTGTTGTTATAATAACAAGGATAGGTTATGTAAACCCCAGCAGTAACCAGTTTCTTATAAAAGTTCTGTGAAGACTGAAATATTCACATTATCGCTCTCGCACTTTCCACAATTTACCGTACATACGCTAAGCCAGTTTTGTCAACAAAGCAGAGATTCTGATAATCCTTTTTTTTTTTTGCCGTCTGGTTTTAAAATGTTGGTGTATAATAGCCTGTTTCTGCTAAATTTGCGTTTGCCTTTCCACGTTGCCATGTTATACCACTATATAAGCAGGGTTCAATGCAACTGCAATAGGCGTACATGATTATCGTGAACAGACCAGTTAACTGAACGGCCTAGGCACTGTATAACCACTGTGCTTAGCGATTACGTGGATTCTACGAACAAATGAGACCCTACGAAAATCTATGACCTTAACTGATACTAAAGGCAATGCAAATTTTATTATTGAATGTTTATCCGCAACTTGCCTGAGAAGTGCCATTTCCGGCAATCTAGGATGTATTTTGTGAAGCCCTGAGAAGTGTCATTTACAGCAATCTAGGAGGCATTTTTAGACAAAAAATTCTTGGTAAGCAGGTCATAGACGCCGGCACGGGTGGGGGTGGGGAGGGGGCAAAGGCGTTTAAGCTATAGATTTTTGTAGGGGTAAGGTGAGATGTGTTTCGACCGAGTGATGGGGCTATGGTTTATCATTTGCTATCACAAATGTTTCTTAAACTATCAGAATTTTGGCAAATTCTTCGCAAACTATCAAAATTTTCGAGCGCTCCGCGCGCTTCAAACCTTAACACAATGTTGTTCTCATTATCAATATCATCGGATAGCAGCCCTAAGACAAGCACACCAGTAAAAGTAAAAGCTTTTTACGAATTACCAGGTAAAAGACTGTTTTTTGAGTGGCATGAATGTTATTTCGGCAATTGAAAGTGTCTCGATGCAGATTTAGAATGTAGGTTTTGTTATGGAAATCTTATTTAACAAAAATTTTTGGCGCGCTTCGCGGGCATACGTCACTGTTTGCATTCCGTCTCGTGGCCATAATGAAGGTAATTATATATGGTACCGGTACTATTTGATAGCAAAAGTTAAAAAAAAGAGAAATAAAGATTCATCTCCAAACACCTGTAGGGGCCTTGTATCAATATGCAATCTTTCAGTCTAATTTGTAGCATGGCGTGGAAGGTTGGAACTTGAAAGTACGAATTTGTCGCAACATATTCTTCAGAAATTTTTACCGAGTGCTTCGCGCGCAGCCATTATCGGTATAGTAATCGTAAATTCACTTACGACTAAAACGCATTCTGAAACGCGCTTGTTAATCTTTCAACCCTTTTGCTATACCTATCGGGGAGGTCTAATATTCCCTTCCTGCACCTCTCCCTCACGACCATTCCCAATTGCTGGAAGGTGTTCGTCTGGATTTTCGTCGGTTCAAAATTAGTAAAAATACGATATTTGTATAAGTATTCCGAATCATACTCTATATTATCATTTGGATGTCAGGTAAAAAGCATTCAGTGGCGTATTTAGGAGGACCAGTGGGAAATGGGCTCTCCTCACCAGTCCGAGAGATTCTCCCGTTTGGGAGAAAACCAAAATTCTCCCGAACGGGGGAAAACTTATTCAACACATTGTATAGGCTTGCCAGCCTGACAAAAACAAGGTTAAGCAAGAATGAAAACCATTAAAAAACTCAAAAACGGCGTGGTGAACCACCGATTAGGACGTGGCTTTTCTGTAGCTATGACAATTAACCTTCCAAATATACATTTTATTCCATTACATTTAACCGACAATTTTTGCAAGGGGTTTCAAAACCCATTCGCCATTGAAAATGTACACAGAAAATGCATGGGATTGTGGGTAAAATAGACAAAATGGCGGCGCCCATGACCAAGTTTTCTCCCGATCGGGAGAAAAGTAGATTCTCCCGAATGGGGGAATCTCCCGAACTGCTTACTGATGCCGGTTTTTTTATTACCTAAATTACGTAAAAAATTTAACAGAAAGTTTTACTTTAAAAGGTAGCATATGTGGCACCAGATTGCATGTTAGGACACCCAATTCTTTAAAAAATTTTACAAGGGGAGGGGGAACCCATCCCCTTAAATCCCTCCCCCAGGCCGGCAATTACACAACATGTTGCATGCCAACGGGCCGTTAGAACGCCACCGTAAGCAGTATGTCGTTGCCCCATTTGATGTAATGTTTCAGACCTTCCTGGAGGCCCTGTACAGGCATCTGCCAACCTTAGATACCCTATAAAGCAAAATGAAGCAAAAGGGAAAATTTGAGTAATAGTCAAAGAATGTTTCTGTAGACTCCACGCACGTATTTGGGAGTAAAAAAACTATCCCAAATAGAAGACAGTAAAGTAGCAAAAGAGAGAGGGCTTCAGGAGTTTTGTTGACAACGATTTCTTCTCTTAGAAAGTGTAGGCTCCCCTTTCACCTAACCAAAGAAACTTAGAATTCACTAAACTATGGACATTTTTCGGTGATATATATTCAGCTCCAAAAGCATCCCAGATGTAGCACCATTATGCATCTAATCTTAAATTAACAAACTTTCTCACAGGGGAAGGGGACCCTTCCCCTTAGACCCCTTCTCCAGGACGGCACCTTTGTGTAGTGACAAAGGAAGGATCCCCCTTGCTGTGTACAAACGCAAGCCACGTAAGAAAGGGTGCAATTTACGCAAACATGGGAGGTGAACTGAGGTAGTACTATTAAATCATCGGTGGTACCCCTCCAATCACCAGTTGGCGGCGCCACTGGCGTAAGCTACACGCCAACCTTAGATTGTGTCACAGATTCAATAATTACTTGGACCTTTTGAAAAATTCTGAATCCGCCCATGTTTAGATTTGCGGCAGATGGTTTTCCTACACGATTTCTTTCATTCATTACCTTTGGCTCTGTTTGGCTCTGTTTGGCTCAGTTTGGCTCTGTTTGGCCCTGTTTGGCTTTGACCATGTTTTACAAATGCCATAAGGGCCATTTGGTAAAACATGCACAGAGCTAAACAGGGCAAAAAAGAAGCCAAACAGGGCCAAACAGAGCCAAAGGTAATGAATGTAAGAAATCGTGTAGGAAACCCATCGGACCCAAATTTAAACATTTCACTTAATAACTGTGGTAGCAATAGGTGTTGGAGCAACAGTTTCTGTTCTTTCATTAGGTATATAATATGTAAAGACTGTACATTTACTACAGCATTGTGTAGTGTCTACAGTTCCTATGAGATTGTCGATAAAATATGTTCATTGTGTGTACTTTGTGCATCATACTTATTCAATGACCAAATAGGCTGTGTAACAAAAGTTGTATTTTTTGGGTTATATATAGATTTCCCACACTGTGTCTTCCATACAATACATTACCCTTGGTTCTGTTTGGCTCTGTTTGGCTTTGTCCATGTTTTACAAATAGCATTCCAACAGGAATGCTACTCACTCTCTACCAAGAGACAGTACTGCATCAACACTTTGGTATGGGGGTTGCAGAATTAACTGGAGTAGACGAAATAAACTTTTACACGACAGTGGAAGAATTCTTATCATTACTGAGACCAAACCAATCTGAGGATATAAAGTTGCTCATACTGATCAGAATTTGACTTAGCCTAAATAGAAAACAAGTTGGTTTTATCTGCACTTCAGCCGGTGCTTCGCAAACCTAGGGATTTTGATTTCCCTTAATTGCTGACATCAAGTAAATTTTGTTCAGATTATGTTTATAATACTGAAAGTGCTGTCTTTGTTTTGGTTATCAAGAGGCACCTTCAGAATGAATCAGGAATTTTTTTGTTACATACTGCCCCACTTCTGGTGGATGCAAAATTAAATTTGTGTTTCTGTGTAAAAGTTCATGCAGGTGTGCTTGAGAGACCACATTTTCTCTGTACAGGACTTTATGTGTGATAGTCTAAAGTTCAATTCCATTTGCAATCAATATTTCTGAGCTACCAAATTTTATGTCATGTTGTTCATCATGTATGGTATAAGCATGACTGGTTTTTTTTCTAAGTACTGTTACATGCAATATTTCTTTGAGGCATAGAAGCTTGCCTCATAATGGTACCCATGGGTGATGAAGAACAGGCCCGTAGCCAGACAGGGTACTGAAGGGGACCAAATGGCTTCAAGAGGGCTACAAAATTTTTCAGGGGCCAAATGTGTAAAGATATATTCAGTCAATGGCAATTTGAAATATTTCTAGGAGACAAAAAAATTTTCAAGGGGGATCCCCCTCTTGGCCCCCTTAAAGGCCAAAGAAATACTGCATTCTGAGTAGGTACATATGATAAAGCAACAAATTACAAACAAGTAGCAGCAAA
>WURT03667752.1:0-17624 GCA_009936505.3 Holothuria glaberrima | reverse complement strand
TTTGATAAGGGCTATGCTCTATCTAGGATTGGTATAAAATTCAAGATCGATTGTACAACTATTTACCTTTCGACCTATATATATATATATATATTATAGTTTTATAAGTTTTCTTGTTTCGACGGTTCTACCGTTTAAGTATGGCTCTTATTTTGGCTCTGGGATATAAACAATAAGAGAACCCAACGCAGGAAGAGGTAAATGGAAGGAACATTGTTTACTTTAATTTGGCTTCTTTTGTCTTGAACTTAAAGGTATTGACATTTACGTTTCCTTCGTATTACCAAAGCAGACTCATAAGTTGAAGTTGAGCAATATTTTATGCGAGTCGGGACAGGGAGAAATCTTAGTTAGCCTAGAGTGAGTTATTACCAAGGGAATGAAAGCCAAAGCAATTACAGTATATCAGGAGAACCTGCGTGTGTGTTTAAGTCTGTGTCAGTTGGGGGATGTGTGTGTGTACCTAAGGTACGAGACACGACCGTTAGTATCAATTCTCCGACAGTGAACGGAACCGGTAATTAAGTTGATTAATCTCCTCTCGTACTCGTAGGGCAATTATGTACGAATATTATCGTCAACATTCGCTAATTTATATGTTACATAAATTCATCATACTTGTGACAAACATCTGTACTGTCTTTTCTGATTGTTTAGTCAGCTGAACCTCTCCCACACGGTGACAGTAACCTTGGTGCTAAGTACAACGTCCAAAGTTTAAGATCCACCAGGATACTTGGAGGACCATTTGCAATTAGACAATGGCAATTTGACATTCATCAGTTTGTACGATATCATCGCTGAAACTATGTGACTGCTTATGTATCAATTGTATTAAGCACCGTTAAAAACGACCTTGCTTGGATAACGGGAGTTACATTGATAATTGTTCATCCCTTACACACTGTTCTAAAGAATGGAAAGTGAAACCATTGCATCTTTAAAACTGTGTGAATCCTTCATTGTGTGATAACACTCTATTATGAAACCATTAGAGGGAAATGAATGTAACCGCTTACCGCTTCGACTTAATCATGTTACCTGTACATTCAAAAGATCTTTTGAAAAGGTTACAACTTACAGATTGAGGAGGGGTAGACATTAAAGGAGGCACAGGGACAATCGCAGGTTAGGGGGTGCAAAATTGCTTCATACTGTGTATATAAAAAGATCAAGCAGGCGGTTGCTAGTTTTTAGGCGCTATGACTATGTTGACAGGTGGATGTTAAAAGGAAAATGCAGTAACCCCATTAAGGAGTAGTATGTCCCGACATGCTAATTCATACTCTTTTTAATCATGTGACAAATATTTTCATGTCTAAATGGGGTTAACTCTTGCAGAATAACTTATTTGTTTAGATTAAATATGCAATAATTATTTCGGGGACTTAGTGAAAGAAGCATCCTAGGCGAATGAGAGAAGAGTTGTCAGATTTAGAAATGTTTAACAATTTATTTGAGCTTTCTGCTTTTCTCTCTGCTTTTCACTTTAAAAGAAAATTACGGAAGTGTCAATCTTTGTAAGATAACTTCTTTCTTCTAGGGTTGGTATTATAGTACACTAAGCTGTGCTTTAGTTATTGGGCTTTGCAATACATGCTAAACATACAGAAATGTTAAGTTTGAAGATACTGAAAGCTATGGATACAACATGTATAAACATACATGTTTAACTCAGTCCGGTGAAATCACTGTGTAATAAAAAAAGAGAGATTCAAAGGCGATCTTTAGAAAAGTTTCAAGTTTAGATGTACTCAAAGGTCAATGTTATATACCATAAATGCAACAAACCCGCTAACTTGACGATATTTAAGAATGGAAGTAAAAAGTAAAAGGTAATCCACTTGGGAAGAAAAATGTATTAATACGAAGATAAATGTACGGAGTGATCCCAAAGCCCATCGAAATAGATATTAAACCAGTAAATCCATACAAAGGTCCATATGATGACGAGCAAAAAGGCACATCTGTAAACGTGATGTGCAAGTTCAACCTCAGTCACTTTCTGACAAGGCGGCAGTCGGTCCTCATGTCCAAATCCTTTTTCTCAAACGATTCTTCAAACTTATTGTAATGTCAAGGACGTTCTTGGGTAAGAAACAAAGAAAAATGAGCTTTTGGCAATTTCCTTGTCTTCCTTATGGGTGTATGGTCCTCATCGGTCCCATGGAACTTGAATAATTACCTTGCATCAACCCACGAAGAATTATGGAAGAAGCGAAAACAAGTAATTTTATTCGGTATGCAACGATTGCTTAGTGTATATGACATATCCTTATAGACCTGAGGGACATTGAAATGTTGCATGCACTATCCAGAGTTAGAGTTTTTTAAGTCATCCATAGTAAATTTCTTCTGCCACTTCACCAAGAAAAAAAAAACACCACCACGATCTGCCACTTTACCAAGAAAAAACACCACCACGATAATTTGTCTTGTTCATTTTGTAACTAAAATTGTGGGGTTTCCTAGAAACTTTAACAGTTTTGTTAATACACATAGTATTCCGAAGTTAAAGCGTTAAACAAGGGTAAGTAATTCTTGTTGTGTGATCTCTGTCAAAGAATTCAGCTTCAAAACTCTCAGAAGGAACTTTTGTAGCCAAATACGGAAACATTTCTTCAAAGATACCGGTCATTTTGAAAACTGTTATAGTAACCGGAGATCGCTCAGACCTGATCGTCGAAGTACGTGTGCAAACGTCTCCCCCTAAACCTGTTAATTCACTCTGAAAGCCTTCTAATATCTGACAAAAAGAGATTTGAGTTGTCAGCGGCTCACAGTCCCAATCAAAAGGCAATGGATAATTCGTTGCCGTTATAACGTTACCAATAACCTGGTCAAAATCTTTGCCAACGCTACTTTCTGCCTTGCTTTGTACTTCATCTGAGTTTTGTATCTGAAAAACCATGACGTCGTCACCAAACTTGGCCCTGACTTTACCATCGTCACTTTCTACAAAACTGTTTACATGTGTTTCTCCTCTAACACTTGTAAACTGTGGGTGCAAAACTTTCTTTGTACTATTGGTTAACAAATGGAGACAAACTAATTAATGTTTCTTCGTCTTTCCCATTACAACTGGTATTGCACTTATTAATATATGGTAGGAGGTGCTTATTTGTTGTTTGAGTTCACTCGAAAATTCATTAGCAAAGTCACATCTGTAAACTTTGCATATTTTAAAGAAGCATTATTTCACCTTGACGTGATGTATTGTAATGTGGTAGGAACTGGGGAAGTTGGAGCTTCACATCTGGAAAATAAAAAAAAATAAAAATTACAAGGGACAAGGATTTCACGATAGGCAAGGTAATTTTCATCATGCCTGTACTTTTCCAAAAGGTGCAGGTCCCTTTGGACGTGGGACACCAAAGTTGCCTTTTGGAAGTCCTCAGCCATCTAGCTTGGGTACTCTTGTCCTGTACACAATGCTTTTCCCATTCTTTTACATATTCATAGGCTAAAAAATTGTGTCATTCCCCTTTCTCCGTTTGGAAACAGTTGCCTGCTCCGGGCGGGAGACCTCCCTGATTTCATCTGCAGCCTTACTGGGTATGATAAAGTAAGTTATCCCTAGCAACGACCAGTCAGTTTACCTTTTTTGCCAGCAAACACGGCATATTCTTTGTCAAAAACTCTTAACGTTCATTTAAAAAAAAACAAAAACAAAAACTAAAAATATTTGTATTTAGTAAACCCAAAGATTGTTGAAGAAATTTTTTTGGAAAAACCCTAAAAAACCAGAAATTTATAGACGTCAAAATTTTGGGCTTTGTATCCATCCAACAATCCATTGTGTCCAGGTTACCGCCTCCGTCCTCGTCGAAGGGCACCCTCTTATTGGGGCAAATCCTATGGTCACTACTGGTTGGCTACAGTACTTATCTCAATTGACTGTGCTTATGGGTGAAATAATATATGTTTATATAAGTCTCTTCTCAATGACATCAAAAAGCAGTGACATCTTCTAGGAATTTATCGTGTTATATTTGCGGAAACCAAGTGAAAATTGGAACGAAAAATGCTTTTGGAAGATTTTGTCCAAAATCGTCAAAAGGTTGCAGGACGAAAATGGTAGAAGAAAAACGTCGTTTAAAATCTTCTAAAATCTTCCCATTTTTCACTGGTACGCCGATACTTCTGATAAAATTCCCTTCTTTTTTGATACTCCTTTAATTTGTCAAGTGTAGTATTGTTTACATTCTACCTATTTTAAATATCCCAGATCAATCCCGGCGGATACAAGAGGCATACACTAATTTAAAGGGTTTGCTTGTGTCTGATAAATATAAAACAATTATTTACCTTCGGTCATAACTAGAAATTAGTTACAGTCACACGCCATTAGAAGAAAAGATTAAAATAGAAGAACTTTTCCTGTAGCGATAAATTTTACCTTAAGTGCATAAAATAAAGTCTCATTTAGGAATGACACATTTCTTAGCACACGATCGACAACCTATTTCCGTCTTACGGGTGTTCTTTGAGTCCTTTGAAGAAACACTCTATGACTTATTATTTCCTGTACACACCGGCATAGTTACGTTGTTTCCGTACGGTACTTGTTCTACGGGAATCGGTGACGCTCAGACATCGCATAGTATCGATTCTATTATGAGCAGCCTGTGGAAGTACACACAGTACTACTGGAATAAGTGTGCACTCTATGGTATTACTGTTGAGTCATAGTAATACAATGCTCAAGCAACCTCTAGACATAACGACTGATATCGTAAGCAAATTCTCATCACAAAACAGAATATCGAAAACGTAACTCTTCTCAACAAAATTTCCCACGGTATCGTATGTTGTTAATCGACCGCCTTTACCTTGTTCACAGAAAATATCTTGTTGCCTTCTTCTCTGAAGCTTTTGTTCAAGGATTTCTCGGCTTACAAAGAATCTTCCGGCAATTCCTTTGTCCTTAAATCTTCGAAGACCTGTACATATCTTCTGCTGGCTTCCGCAAACATCAATAAGTAAATTGTTCAGTAAGAACACTAACAGAGCAAAAATGGACCCGTTATAATTCATCTTCAGTACAGTGCTCCACGCAAACAGTTCTTTTGTCCCAATTTACATTTTAAAACTAGTGAGAATAGCAGTATTGCTAGCTATGTAACCAGCAGTTTTAACAAGCGTCTCCATATGTATTCAATTTTAAATATACCAGTACCTAAAATGTGCGTTGTTTTCTTTTTAACAAATGTCTCGATGTGCATTCATTTTAATTATACCAGTACGAAGAATGCATGATACTTTTATACCTTGTATTGTAAAGCCCTATAATGTTTTCCCCCGTGGATAAATTACAGAGTTCTGGTCTATATTATCATGTAGTACTGATATAGATTTGGTCTTTGTAGACAGTGGCAATGGTAACCCACGTATCTTTAAGAATAGCGTGGGAATGTTGAAAAAAGTGGAATAGGCAGATTGCACGTGACCCAAACATGTAATACAGTCATCCTAAAGAAACATGACTGCAGGGTATGGCAGGCAGACCAGTGGCGTAGCCAGACTTTTTTGTAAGAGGGGCAAGGCATTTCTCAAGGGGGCAACCAATCTACATAAATTTTTTCCCCCGACACTTTTTATGCACTTATTGTACCCAGTGTACTGAAGCACATGCAGTGCAGCGTGCAGCAGTATGCACAATTTGCATTTTACACGACAATAGTACGTATTTCTTGATACTGCGTGCATGTGGTTACGCCATGCTTATACCAATTAGGCCAGGGCGCCATCGTTTCTTGGTATTGTTTTCAGTTAAGTTCGTACCTGCCAACTAGCCGAATTGATTAATTGCAAAGTTGACCATATACATTTATCAAAGTTTGTATATAATCTTAATTTTTTTTCTGTCAAAGAAAACTCTTCCTTTTTTCTTTTTAAACACATCGCTTGAAATTATTTGGGGGGGGGGGGAAGAATGTGTTGCCAAATAATTCTGGCCGCATTTCCCCTGCCCACTGGCTACGCCACTGAGTCAGACCACTGACGAAGAAACTGCGTGTCTACAGGTTCACGTATCAGAGAGCTGCACACGCAAAGTTTGTTATCTGTTCGAATTGATATTGATAAGAAAATTGCCAAAGTGAGATATTGGAAAACTGTCTTGACATGTAACCGGAAAAAATAATTTCAAGGTGATGATGGATAATGTAGCAAATATTAAATGGTTGGGGGACTTAAGTAGTATATGAGCCCTAATAATTTGAAATCCGAACGACCAAAGAAAAAACCCTTAGCCCTAGAAAAGTTTCGCTCCTAAAGTTACCATTGCCTTAATGCATCTTAATATTTCTAACCCTACCTCTTCATCGAATACACAGTTAAAGGAGAGAGCCACGAACAAGGGTTAGGGGACATGTGTCAGTTTCAAAATCCTAGGCTCAAGGCTCAAGTCTATAGCCTAACTATTACTACTGTTAAGCAAATAATGACAAAAGACCCCTTTTAAATTTTAAAAACTTCAATCTCAACTTTAGCAACTAAAGGCACTATTTAAAAATGTGTCACATCACTTCCTATGTGTCATTTTATTTTATGATCTTTTCTAACAAACTGATATGCCCATGGTGGGTAAAAAGTAATTTCAACTTGTTTGATCTTTGACCTGCACTCTAACTTGTAACCCAACCTTAGCATAAAGCAACTTTTTTTGACATTGTCTCATCAGTCGTAAGATATGACGTGGTTTTGTTATTCCTTCTACTTTACTGAGAAAGGAAAATGATGGGTAAACTTTTAATCAATTTTACCTTTGACTTTTGACCTTTGCACTTATTGAGAACGCAAGCACAAGCTTTTCGGTGAGGTACCAATCCACCAAGTTTGAACTTGATCAAGATTTGCTACACTTTTGTCGTAAAATTTAGGTAATTGGACCGTTGACCTATATTTTGACCTTTGACCTCATCCTTAGTAACGAAACAGCACTATTTGAAACATTATCTTACCAGTGGTAACATTTGGAGTGGTTTTATTCTCTTTCCTAACGACTAATAGGCAAATAATGGCAAAAAATCAGTTTTTAGTAAATGAGACCTCTAACCAATGACGTCGTTCATTACACATGAACAAGTTTTAATGGTTAGATACCTATCATCCAAGTTTAAACTTGATCGAACTTACGGCTTAGGAAAATTTCGCGACGCACCTTTTTTGCTTTGACACACACATACACACACAAACAGCTTCACAGTTCTGATGTTACGTGAAGAGCAATATGAGATAGTTACACCTAAAACACCCATCCAAAAAAGTTAAAAGTTTAGGAGTCAGTCTTTGAACGGCTAAGGCTCACATATTTCGGAGGACGAACTGCACTTAGACAACGACAATTTAACTTCTGTGAGGTTGTTGAAACTATGTGCTATGTCCTGAAACACAAAAGACGTGACGGCTTAGATATCACTCGAGTTCAAATCTTTGAAAGGCTGATATTAACCACATTTAAAGACGACCTTACTTGGATGAAGGGCGGCGCATTGATGATGCTTAACCCCTTACGCGAATCTTGCGATTAAATATGAAACCAATCCTTACATTATTAAGACCCATAATATTCGTCATTGTGTAATAATTCTTCCAATTACGATAATAATTTACGAAATAAATGAAATTAGCACCCAACATTACAACATGTCAGGGTGGTCGTTTCGTTGTCATTTCTTAGCGCTCAAACTTTTTCACAAATATCCATATACTTAACAACGTCAAAAGATATTCCGTAGAGATAACAACTTCATACTACCAGAGAGGCAGCTATTTCCAGAGGCGGAATGACGAAGGCAGGTTAGGGATTGTTCAATAGTTTTATTCTGTGTATATAATAGAGGATAAAACAGGGTATTGCTATTTACAGGATATCTCATTACTTTGAGAGGTACCCCTGAAAATTTTATCATGAAAGTGGTAATCCATGTTGTAATAACTTTTCCAGGGTTGGTCTTTTAGGGTAAAAACCTGTGCTGAATTTCAGGAACAACTCAATGCTGCGTTACTCTCTCGTAATATTCAAAATAAAGATGAAATAACAATTGACTTTTCATGTGATCGTCAGTTGGACTTTCTTTAGAATGTGATCGATTATTATTACATTACAAAAGCTACAGGTTCTTGTTAACTGAGGCTTTTTTGTGCTGTGTTGAACATTTTTAATTTGTCTAGTTCATTTCCTTCAAGTTTGTAAGGGTTATTTTCTCAGTAGTAAACATCACTTCTATTGCCATATCCGAGGTGTCAGGTAGAAGCCTATAACAATATTCCAATTTTGTGAATTGTGTATTTATGGCATTTGAATGAAAAAGATACAATCAGATTTCGTTAAGGAAATAAATGGGGATCTACTTAAGAAAGTACGTCATTTCGACTTGCATTTCCCTGTATGAAGCTTATCATTAGTAGCTCCTGGTTGGTCACTATTCAGTCGAAATTGTACTCAGAGGTTACACAGAATCTTTCCCCCTACACAGGAAGTCGGTTTGAACCGGTTTGAATAGCAAGCAATCATTTCGTAATAAAATCATGTAACCTTAAAACGACTATCATTTTTTAGGGTACCTGTAGATTTTTAAAAGTATTAGTTAGTGTTGTTTTAAATTCCTTTCCATCACATTTCAGTCGTTTTAATTCATGACTTCAGCGGAAAACAAGGCCTGCAACTCTGTTTTGAAAAATATAAAGAAAACGAATAATTATGCCATGACAACGTATCTAAGCGTAAAAGGAATCCAATACTTTGCGAAAGTTCTGAGTAAAGTATAACTGTGAGCTAAGCGTTTGGGCGTTAGACCATTGCCATTTTGCTATAAAGTAAGACACGGGTGAGAAAGCTATCCAACCAAAAATTGTTTCTGCAAAGTACTGTAATAAAATCGTTATTTCTCTAGATTTAGAAAGCATTTGGACGAGAAAGGAAAACTTCAATATGTTACGGGTCTGCAAAATTTGAAAGAAATGAAGTACATTAAGGTTCACACTCTTTTGATTACTTTATTGCTGACCTGGATATTTTCCCCTACCCTTTTTGGGCTGCAACATAAATTCTTGCCTGTTGTTCAACGGTACAGAGTCGAAGGAACTGTACGAAGAACTGGAACTGCAGTTTCGGAACAGAAGACAACAAGCCGCATTCTGTTAGGGAAGCCGAAGAGTTTGTGGTAGGAAACCAACAGTTATGCCTTATATTGTCTCTACCATGTTTTTTTTTTTGAAAACACGGGGAAGGACATATTAGATGCGATTTCTCTGTTCACAGGACAGTGTGAAACAAGTGAATGGAGACACCAAGTCGGAATTTCTCCATGCCATCCTCCACTGGAAACAAACCAGGAAAGGAGAAAACCAGAACAAGTGAGGGGTAAATCAAAGAAATTGCTCTTGCACCGTATTTTTTCATGACATTCTAAAATAAATGGACGTATATCAGAATATTAATATACATAGCGAGTAAAACGGATCGTGCTAAAAAACGTTGGTTTGTATCACCAACGCACAAGTCCCAAATTTGGCACTGGCAGAGAAGTCATTTATTAAACCTAATCTCGCGGTGGTGCTCGTAGAGATCTATAACGTTAGACTGCTCATCTATGAGTTTAATTAGGAACGAAAATAGTTTCATATGAAAAGACTCAGTATTATTGTAGTACTCTTTGGACATGTACGGCGTTTTATTCTGAACGCTAGGTATAATTAGGGTGGTATCCATCACTGAGTTCCCGTTACAACCCAGTAAAGTTACTTAAGGAAAGAAGGAAAATATATGGAATACACACAGGCTTACCCAAAACTAGATAAGCCTAAGAACTGAAATAAAGAGGCAAAAGAAAGCTTAAAGTTTTCCCAAAGTCCCAAAATTCAAAAAATATATGTTGCAAATCACAAAAAATGCATCAATATGGTCCAACTCCCATTTTCACAGGACGTTCCTGAGCTGAAATAGAGTGTTAAAGCTTATTCACTTAATGAATTGTGGTGTCTTTTTTTGAAAGCCACTGCATCTTGTGACAGAAGTAGATCACTGCCTTACTTATAGGATGACTTGGCTATATAAGCTCTTTTCGCACAATATGCAATGCAAGAGAGTAGTAAAAGTCCAGGTAATATGAACAAAAAAAAAAAAAAAAAAAAAAACAGGTCATGTGAGTTGTGCATGAGTGTCATCAGGATTATCGCACAATCGACAATTTCAAATTGAATGAATAAGTTTCATCATTTTGTGACTCAGCAACGGAGTATGCTATGAAAATGGAAGTTGGATGAATGAAATCCATTTTCATACCTCTAAAATATATGGCATATTCTTGTAATTTTAGACTTTAGGTCCATTTTAAAAATCCCACCCCCTTGCCATTGATGTACCCTGCTTTACCTAGAAAAGCTTTGAGCCAACATTGAAAGCAGAAGCGGTGGTTTGATTCCTTTTCTTTTGTCAGGGAGTGTCTTAATAACAGTGATGATTGCTTCCATGGGCAGAGGTTGGTGATGGGGGCACTAAAGAAGATGATGTCCTAAGCCCACCCCAGATAAACCCAGAAAGTCGGTGTAAATTGTGCATATTCGCATCGGTGGCAGTTTGCACAAATCCTTCCTTTGTCACCTTGTGCAGGTGATGTCCTGGGGAGGTCTTAGATGAAGGGATGTCCCTCCCCTTCGGGAAATGTTTGTTAATTTTGCGATAGCTTAGATGCAGAATAGTGCTATTTTTGACAAATATTTAATTGATTATGTATTGGAAAACTCACAATTTAGTAAATTCTTGTTTTTGGTTGACTGTAAAGAAAAGGTGTGTTGTCTTAGTGGAGGGCAAATAACTCCTCCCCTTGAAAAATTCTGTTGAGATAAGTGTCTTAGATGCAAAATGGTGGTATCTTTGGGAAATTATTCGATTATTTACGTGCTTAGAGATTATAAATGATAATTTCTCATTCTTAAGGGAGTTTTTGGCTCTATCATTGCACTTGTTAATAAAAAAGTGTAACTACAAATAATATGCTACGAATGCAACCGTATATGCTACTAATGATATTAGATGTAAGATACTCTATTGAAGCAAGGTCCATGCAGAGGTCGGAGATGTACTTTTTTCGAACAAGTGTTGTGTTCAATGTAATATATTATTACCCCAGTAATGGTTACAGATATGAGGGGTGTGCCGTGACGAATACGCGCGAAGTGGCGGGCCGAAGTTTTGCATTATGAATCATTTCCATAACAAAAGTTGCGTGCACCCTTTGCACTGAGACCTTTTAAATTCCTTGCAAAATGCATCCTCTAGTTAGAGGGCAGCCTTCTGTTTAGTAACTCGTATAAGTATTAAATTTCATAAAATGTTTCTTCCCCTGAATTCCACTACTTTGCATTCTTGCAGTGCTGTGCTCCTCCGTAATGACTTCTATGCACAAGATTAATTTATGTAATTGTGAACCCCCACCATTGAATAATGCGAATACTTTTGACACGGTATTGATGGTAATACAGCCATGTGTTGAGGCTGTTAGGGCGCGGAGCACAAGAAAATTGTGGTACTTTGAGAAGGATTTGCGAGAATTGTGATAGTTTGAGAACAACTTGTGGATAAAAAATGATTAAAATAGATTCATCAGTGAGTCAGAAACAGACCTCACCCTACCCCTTACAGAAATCTATAGCTTAAACGCCTTTGTGGCTCACTTAAAAAATTTTCGGGGAAATTTTTGGGATTTTCGGAAATTAATTAGGAGTGCACGTCCCCCATGCCCCCTTCCGTGCCAGCACCACTGGTAAAAAATAGTAATAGGTAGCCGGGCTAGGTAAAATCAGGAAGTTGCTATTTGACACAAAGTCCCTCCTTACTTCGTTGATTTTAAAGCCATCTTTAAGAGTCGCGTACATTTCGCGACCATCTGCGTTTCCGTGGTTACCTAGGTGGTGAGAGAAACACTGCGCGATACTTTATAGCCGACATCAGCGCGTCTTCTTTTGAATCTAGCGAGTTTATTGAATATCGTTATTAACTGATTTGTAAATTTACTGTACCGTTATTCAACATTCATAAGTACTTTAGCATATGCATGCCGATATGACCAGCCTCAACAACAGGAACGAATTAGCTAGTGTATGTAGACAAAGACGTAAGCAATTACTAAAGTTGAATTTCACTCACTTTGCTTGATTTTAAAAGCCTTTTTCGAGTGTCGCGCATATTACGCGACGGTCTGTGTTTCCGTGGTTACCCACGTGGTGAGAGGAGCACGGCGTGATACTTTATTGACGGCTTTATTGCGTCTACTTTTAAATCTTGCGCCTCTATTGTATAACGTTATCCACTACAATGTAAATTTAATTTTTCTACTGTGCGGTTACGAATTATACGAATTATATCGTGCAAGTTTTCAGTTTAGTGAGAGTAATCGAGAATTAGGGGGATACGAGAACTGCTGGCTTGGGATTTATATAAGAGTACTTGGGGTCTTGAATACTTTGATGCTCTGAAAATACTAACTTTAATTAATATGAGCGGATAGTCATTTTCAAGAAAATAGCCTACTAGATTACCAACTATCGTACTCAAACTGAGAGGAACAAATAGGCTTAATACGGATACATTGGGAATATACTATGGATTTTTCAAAATAATGTGGTGAGAACTATAAAAGTTAAAATAAGCATGTGTATGAGTTGGTTTTCAATAAAGTGTAGTAGCAATAGCGTTATGATTAAGCTGAACCAAAACGTCGAGAAAAGGAAATTCTTCATTAGAATAACTATGCGTGAATTTGATAGATGGATGAAAGTAATTACAAAATGTAAAAAAGGCTTTGATATTATCAAGTCCATACGGCCAAATAAAAAAAAATCATCAATATACCTATGTTAATGAAAAGGTTTCAACTGTAGATTTGACAATAACTTAGTTTCCAAATCAGCCATAAATATTATGACATAACTAGGGGCCATTCAGCTGCCCATGGCAGTACCACAGATTTAGAGGTAGTGACTTCCATTGAATACAAAATTGTTGTGCTTAAGAATAAAGTCAATTAAACAAAAATTTCGTTGATAAAAGAATTAGAGAAACCATTAGTGGAAAGGAAAGATTTGCATGTTGAAATACCTTCATCATGGGGATATTGGTGTATACGGCACTGACATCCATGGTAACCAACAAAGATCGGGGGGGGGGGGGGGGAGAATGTTATCGATATCTTCCAGAATTGTAAGGAAATGCTTAGTTTCCTGCACATAACTATTAATAGTAGGTAACAATGGATTAAGAACACCATCGATGTACCCTGCGAGATGTTGAGTAAGAGTTCCAATACATGATACAGTTGGGTCTACCTGGCATTTTACATCCTTTAAAAGTCCTGATATTTTTTGAGAGTTTGATAACAAGTTTCGAACTAAAATACAACAATAGAAAAATAACATGATTTTTATTGTCATAATGAGCGACCCCTCCTCCCATCATAAAGTAAAGATTAAGTTTACTGTTACACTTTTTATGAGGCTCTCGACTGTAAAATACAAACAATGCACAGTTCTGTTCTTTGTGTGGCATAGCTGACGACAAAGTAAAATATGAATCCACAGTATTCAGTGACAGAGTCAGCGTTTATTTAACTTTGTTTTTACAAGATGAACTCACAGGGCACTGACTGTTTTCGAAGGACAAAAATACCTTCACCCCCAGTAAATCCTATTGAGTTATGCCCCTGACCCCAACCTGGCCATAAGGGGGCTCAAAGACCCCTCACTGGTCCCAGCTAAACCTGGGCATGCGAAGCTAAAGGAAAATTATTCTAGACTTCTTTCCCTTCACTTGGAAATAGAAGATACCTCCTAGGCCTCCTTCTAGCAAGAGAAGGGGAACTACGTCCATGGAATTTAACATTTTTACTCCCTTTGATCTCATATGTTCACTTAATAGTACCCTACTGATTTCATGAGGCTATCTGGAGTTGGCTCAATATATCACCACCTGTGTTCCTCCTTAGTTACCATCTTCTGGCAGCTCATTTTATTTCAAAGAATAATCTTTTCTGTTCTTACATTTGCAGTGCTGGTGCCCCCTTTTGTCAGAATCCCTGGCTACAGGCATGTTGGCTATGCTGAAAAACGGTGTCAAATTTGTAATTTTCTTGTATGTTTAGATATTTTTAACAGTACCTCTTCTGGTAAGAATTTTAAATGAAAGAACTGTTTTACCAGTGGTGACTCATGTCTAGTCTCGATTAGACAGTTTCGCAGTCACTAAATAAAGTCGGCTCGTTAATAACTCTGTAGGCCACGTTGGCGGTCCTTCAGAGAAATGTCCAGTGATTCGTTCAAACCTTTCTCCCAACTTGCAATTTTGTATCCTTACGGGGTGTAGCTGGTCATTTTTCCATGGCCCTTCGACCGCCCTCTACCACCTGACACGCATTCGCGATTGAGATGCTGTCCGCCGGGTATTGCTTCTACTTAAACCTAGTCACTGTTAACAACTTGTCGGAGTAACTGCTCATCTGAGCGTAAAATTTTTAATTATTCAGTTCAACTCTTCAGGGTAAAGGTTTCAATATATTTATTGTTTATTAAGCAACCATCTGATCTGGACAGGCAAAATCTGACACAAATCCATCTATTCTGAAACCAAGCCTTTATTCATTTACCAGAAAGTTGAATCTCAGGGTAAACGTATCAAGGAGAAAAGCGTGCACATGTAAAATGATCATACCAACTTGTAAGGACAAAATGGGATACACTAAATTTATTCTATTTCTGCTGATATCTTTAACGAGTCTGATGTTTCATACAAGCAAAGGAGGCCAGCAGAAAACGCTGAATAATTTTAGCCGATTTAAAACTGAAGGAGTAGTGGTAGATTCGTTGTAGATCGAGAAGCCCTTGAACAAGTTCTTCAGAGCAGAAAACAACACAATTTCTGTCGCCAGGGTAAGCAACACACGCGTCAGTGATAATTTGATTGGCAGCGTATTACAACAAGCAAGCCACATGTCTGCATGTACTTTTGTCAAAGGCTATTTGATTCTATGAATTCAGCTACTACTTCCAGAGGGTTTTGAAGTGCAATAAAATAAAAAATCATAGATTTTTTTTATCTCACTTACGTAAATGTATACAAGATGAAGTCCATTCAAGAGTACAAGGCCCGTGAAGCTCAACAGTATCAATAACAGTTTTATCAATTAAACTAAATGTAGTATTCTTAGTCAAATGTGCAACCCTCAGATTGTAGGCTCGGCCTTTTTCAATTTACGTAGAAACTACAAATCTCTTAGGGTAACAATCGAATACTGTTATAAAATGGGAGCTGATTTGTTCTCAATATTGAGGAGGATATAACCCCGTCTTGAAAGAATTTACCGTGTGAAAAATCAAAGTCAATGGGTAATTTCTCCAATATTGGAAGGACATGTCCCCTGTCCTGCTGGATCGCGGCCCATGCCTGTATAACTCAAACTCTGTTGAAAGCTGTGCAGTTAGATTTATTGGTTATAAGGTACGACAAATTGCTGACGATTTGAAAGAAGAAAAGTCTCTTTGTCATCCAAAATAAGACATGGTGACAATTACAAAACAGCAATGCAAATTTTAGAGCTGCTCAGGCTGTCCAATGAATAAGACTAGGATTTCTTAGATAGACAGAAGGATGCCTTGTAAGTACTGTATACCCAAAGTGTCAAACGGCTAGTTTCATCTTAAACAAACGTTTTTTATGATGAGATAAATAGCATCTGAAGTGTAAAAGGCCTTTTTCCTTTTCGCGAAATTTTATTATTCCAATCAAAACTGTGGAGTTGCTTTTCTTAATGGTCGAGATGTAGTATAGAAGATGTTATTGGACGTTTCGAATGTTACGAAATATTTATTGTTTAAAATTTGACAAGTTACTCTCCCCTATCATCTTCTTGTAACGAAAAGAATGGTTGAAGGTGTCATACATTTGCAATGAACTTCCTCTGTTTGCCTAATTCTTCCTGTTGTGCTTAAGAGTTTTATCCCATTAGCCTGAATATTTTTCTTTTGTAATTCAATGGTTTTAAGTTTGAAAAAAAAGTTGAGAGTATAGATATTGTCCTTATACCATGTAAGTATTTTTAGCAAATCATGATTTTGCTCATAAAAATGGATTAATTTCATTAACCGTCAGCATAATATTGTATGATTTCTCATCATTGTTCTTTTTGTTTTCATTACTTTAGAAGTGCGGCTTCAACTACCGCAATCCTTACCTTCGTCAGCATACAATATATCACGGCGAGGTGAAATTTTCCTATTTCATGGCACTGTTAACGACATTACTTTGGCCAACGAATTATCGAGTGATTTAAAAGAGCAAGTTGCAACCACTCATAGATTCTTGTCAGTCGCAACGCCAGTTGTTACTGGGAAGGAAGAGCGACCCGGCGTATTATATCTCGGTATCTTCACCGACAGTAATAAGAGAGTTATTCATCCGTATTCTACCAGCATCAGAGAAGTAACGCAGCTGGACAGTATAGAGGAGGAAAAAGATGGGACGGTGAGGCTTCGAATTGGTGATGACGTCATGGCTTACAAAATGAAAGATAAAGTCAATGACCTCTTAGAAGTTAGGAATGTTGGCAAAGATTTTGACAAGGCTACTGGTAAAGTTTTAACATTTACAAGTTATCCTTTGCCATTCGATTGGGGTTGCGATTTCATGGGATCTGAAATCAGTTTCTGTCAGGCCTTAGAAAAAGTTCAGTGTGCTCTAGCAGCCCTTGAAGGAGATGTGTGCGTTGAGTTAACAACCAGCGCGTCAGAGAGATTGCCTGCATCCATGACAATTTTGAAGGTGACAGGAATATTTCGAGACATGTTTCAGTATTTGGCTGAAAAGGTCCCTTCTGAAAGTTTTGAGGCTGAGTTGATTGACAGAGAGCACATAACCGGAATTACTTTCCATTGCTTTACTCTTTAACATGCTTGCAATTTGTACACGTACAACCCTTGTAGGGATCTAAAGATTTTTATATACCTCAGCCCTAAAATCGTATGGTACCAACTCATGTTATATCATTGCTACTCTGCCAAACTGTAATTATAATTTCCTGTTATTTGTCTTCAAATATTCATTACTCAGAGTTACTCAAATATTCATTATTCATTTATTTCTCATATTTATGATAAATATTCATTACTCATAAGTATTCTTTACTCATGGTTTGTCATTCTTCATATTTAACAGTAAATCATAGACTTAGACAGAAATCATCTTCAAATAAAGTAAAACGTCAATTCAACCTTCACCAGCTCATTTCTGCTTCTCCCGACTTGGACAATTTTTTCTTCTCATCAATTGGTAGTAAGCTCAGTCAAAAGCTCAACTCATCTATTTGCCCCACTAAGTATCTAGGTGATCCTTCGCCACATACAATTTTTCTTTCTCCTGTTACCTTACATGAGATTCTAAAACTTATCAATGCCCTTCAAGTAGGCAAAGCCCCAGGTATTGACGGAATCCTTGTTAAATTGGTCAAGGCAGATGCCCACGTTGTAGCACCTATACTCACTCACATTTTTAACAGTCTTTCAATCCGGTTCCTACCCAGATGCTCTCAAATTAGCAAAAGTTATTCCTGTGTACAAAAAGGGAGACAAAA
>WURT03667721.1:0-17628 GCA_009936505.3 Holothuria glaberrima | reverse complement strand
TTTGGACCATTTGCCCAAAACACATTCTACTCGAATGGTCTTGAATGGTTTCAAGTGGTTTTTAAATGGTTATAAATGGTGCCAACTGGTCCTAAACATGCAAATGGTAATCTCAACTGGTCTTCTAACTGGCTTCAAATGGTAATTAATGGTTTTGAATGGAAAATTGACCAAAACACAGTCTAAACCATTTGGAACCTGAATGGTTTCAAGTGGTTTCTGTGGAATGGAATTTAATCCTGGGAAGCACATGCAGTGTTGTACAGGCCGTAATACATGTTCGCCGAGCGGTCAAGTGAATAATGCGCTTGCCCACATTACGAAAAAGGTTGCAATGGTACACTTGGCCTTGTGACCCCACCGGAAGTTTTGAATTACCCAACTCGTCTATTGAGTCTGCACTGGACTTCACTGCGTTCCAAGCTATTAGCTGGGTGGTCATATGGGCATTTGGGTCAAAGGCCGCATTACCGATGAAAACAAACCCGGCCGGATTTGATTGACTTCTATATACGCGCAGCATTTGTTTTCGTCGGCTTTTTCGATGTTACCTTATTGTGAAGTCCGGACCTCCCCTGCTCATAGAGGCGTTTCACCGCCATCAGGTGATCGTGTGTCTCTTTGGTTGTTAACCGGTCTTTGGTTGTTTGCCGGTCAGGAGTCCATTGTGTCACAGTAATAGGCCTTTCTGCGGGTATGCCGTGAGCTTGTGCTGTACGTATGCTTACCTGCTTACTGTGCCATGTCATGTGTCGGCCAATTCCGGGCAATTCCAATCGCGTGACGTCTTACGAAATACTTCTATAGGAAAGTTATTGGTGCGAAACATTATTATAACTACAATAATACGTGACATACTGTTATGGAAGAAAATGAAAATGGAAAAAGTTTCCGTAACGTATATTGTTTGAAATGATGATTTCTTGAGTGGTATTCAAGACCCATCTTTGAGTTCCCAACGGTTTTCAGGAATAAAAAGAGTCGGGAATGATTCTCTTAATCCCGAACTCTTTTTGTGTTTCGAGGGCATCAATGAAACATGTGGTTGCCATCATTTCAAAATGACGAAAATATATGGTCAAAGCCACAATTACGCGGTGTTGTTAAATATGTATCTTCGTGGACTTTCCTCAATGTTCAAAAAAAAAAACAGCTTAAAAGTACAACCCTTCCTATAAATAAACTTTATTAATCCGTTGGTATGCTGATTATACAACAATATTGACAACTCAAAGCTGACCACAGAAATTTCTCCATGCAAAATATAGAGCGACCCGTTTCATGTCTAAAAATATTTACAGAAACGTCGAAACACACAAATGGAAGCACTCTGTAAAATATGAGTGATTACCACATGTCGCATTACACACACAAACATTATTCTGTGAGGTAGTCTTTTAACACAGAGTGAAAAAATCATAGATGGGATGCCTAACAATAATATCGAACTTGATCAAACTTCCAGAATGATGGGCAGAAAAAAGGGAAGATATATATATATATATATATATATGTAAATGAAAGAAATCTTCCCATTTGAGCTTCATCAGGTACTAAAAAATCAAACATAATATGAAACAGATTTAGTACAACATTTTCAGTAAATGTTGTACTAAATTTATTTCATATTATGTTTGATTTTTTAGTACCTGACGAAGGCCAGAGGGCCGAAAGCTTGGAATAAATAGTGAAAGACATTAAAGCGACGTCCATCTCATCTTTTGAACGTATTTCTCACACTTATTTATATATATATATATATATTACTTATCCCACTAGAGCTCAGTTAGACATGAATATTCAGAAGTTGATTCAGAAGTTGATATGGTTCGATAACCAATGCATTATGCAGTTATAGTCTTTGCACAAAGGCGATATCGTAGTCAAATGGGAGCACGCAGTTAAGTTTGTGTCCTTTCGAGGACGTAGCTCCGTAAGGGGCAGAACTCATTTGACAGTAATCGTTTGGTTCCGGCCCTTGGCTCTTCGCCAGAGAGTCGTCGGCACTTTTTAAAAAGTATAGTCTCTAGGCAACATTTAATCACACTGAGAGTTCACAGAAAGGCCCTGCATTGAGCCTTTTGCATGGAAAGGAAAAGTTTTTTCCTGAAAAACTTTGACAACAATAGAAGTGTTGGGACATTGGATTTTGCTGTACAATACAGTACCACAGACCAAGTCCACGGATATTTTCTGACGAATACATAGGTTGTATCAACTGTTTTCTTGGCTTTCACAGTTTACCGTCACACTGTCCAACCTTATCGGTCAAAGTCAAAGAGATTTAACTTCTAAAGAGAACTTCTCTCTGAGGGAAATTTTTTTTGCCCCGTGGTTGATGTCCTGAGAACTATAATTTTACTGTCGGAAATTGTACGTTGTTATACAAAATATCTGTTTTGCATATGCAATCTCTGTTACGGTACACTTTCCTTCCCATCATACACTGTAAACTGGTTTCCCAACTGGCTTATTGAAATGTTACATCGATTACTTCAGAGCAAGAGGCAACCGCAAGTAGGAGAAATAATTTTCACCTTTCAGATGCTTTCTAGATGAGGATTTGCCTGTTTACAGTGATCTTAAATAATCTGCAAACTGAGGAATTAAGGAATGATAGTCTCTTCTCAAATATTGTTGCTAAAATTGACAGAATCGTTTCAGAGTCTCACAACATAGCTCAGCTAAGAGTTTTTCGTCGAGCGGAAAAGATGATTTCATGCAAAGTAGTAAGTTCTCCAAAAGGTGGGTCTGTCCAAACCAAAAAAATCCCCCACTCCCTATCTACGGACCTTGTGAATTAATATAGGAGAGTATACGTTTACACCCAGAAACATAATTTGAAAAGGCTTTCTTACCAATATTAATATCCTACGAATGCCTCCAAACTGTTTAGTAAAAGCTTAGTACAGGTAAGGGTTTCTTAACGATAGATACTCATCATTCCAGACAGTTCCAATTCTCCCAACTAGATAACTTTTAACAACACCCAAAACTGTCTTAGCGTCTCCTTGTGCAGACACAAACCTACCCATTTTATTGCTTAAAGCCATACACTCGTCACACCAAAGTATATTTTTAGTGTGGGGTATGGAAATTCTCAGTTGGTGACTGCTCTTTGATTGACAGCAAAGTTTGAAAATTCGAAAGATGCTGAGTATCTCACGGTCCGCACAATGCAGGGAGAGTGTTTGGATTACACATTATAGCCATCTATGCTCACCAGGACATGGCCTGAAGCAACAAAATAGGTTTGTATCTGAACAAGGAGGAGCTTTATGCAGTTATGGGAGGAGCTTCAAGTTGCCTAGTTGGGAGAAATGTGACTGTCTGGGATGACGAAATTTGCCCTCTAAGGCGATATCGTGGTGACCACACCCTAATGTTTAATCAAAATACTCTCTGCCATGCTGTGTAATATTAGCCACTCTGGACGGGCCCGTAACCACGGGGGGGGGGGCATTTCGGGGTAATGCCCCCCAAAAATATTTCGGCCCCCGATGAAAACTGAAACCGCATAATAATTAATGTGGTGGAATATTTATGCCCCCCAGTCACAACATTTTCCCCCATCACAACACTTGCCCCCTAAAATGTGAAGCTGGCTACGGGCCGGACTCTGGATCTTTTGAGTTTTGTAACTCTGTTGTCAATCAACGAGTAGTCACCAATTGAGGCTTTTGCTTATTCCCAATTAAAAGTCATACTTGGGGTAACTAGTATCTGTCTGTAAATCTTTCAGGCCGAGGGACATTTTTTACTCTATAACATTATATTAACCAAGAAGCAGAAGGTTAGTAAGTTTTCTCTCTGTGATGTCCTCTGTCTACCGAGGGCCATTTTAGTGCACCCCACGGGCCGCATATGACACGTGGCAATCGATTGAGAACTAAGGGCTATAATGATAACATAATAAGTAACTTTGGAGTTATAGACAATTTATCAACAGACATCTCGTAATACCCTATTATGTTAACTTTCTCTCTGTAGAATAGCTGGGGTAAATGAAAGGCGAGACGTAACCTCTACCCTGTAAGCATCCGTCTCATCAAGTGTAACATTCTAAGAAAAGAACTGTTGACTTTGTGCTTGTAAATGATAAGAACAAATGCAAAAAGGAGACATAAGCTGGTTATTTTAAGGCAAACTGACAGCATTTATGCAAACAATCTAGTCAAAACCGTGTGAGAGTTAAATGTTAAAATTGTTAAATTATTTCGTTTTCATTAAAATCAAAGGCTGAAAGTTTCGCAAGCTTTTCCCTCTCTTGACATTTAGAGTACACATACCGGAGACCGCACGGGTTCGAGTGAAGTGTTTGCACAACACGCTGTGAATAAATTTGGAAACACTGTTCAGGGTTTCTCCGGTATGTCGAATATCAGTCCATCTATATCGGCATATTTTCTGTTCTACTTTTTCCAAAGTCCCTCTACTCTCTGGCGACGAGCTAAGGGGCGAAACCAAACGTTACTCCCGACTGAACTCTTCTCCCCAAAGGAGCTACGTCTCCGAAAAGACAACAAACTTACCTGACCAACCTCTCGACCCTCAGACCTCTACATCACGGGTCTGTCATGCGTGGTCCTGTTCTTAGTTGACTGGCTGAAAAGATCTTTATCGGTAGGCTATAGTTTCTACTCTACTTCTTTCTACTCCCAGATATGTCCCTTTTGTTGGCAGGTTAAATTAACGTGAGTGTTTAATTACGTAAGAGCGAATTTGAAAACTCAAGCAACAACAGAGAAAAGTGCATTCTCCGAATAGACCTCATGCATTGACGTCACGCGACATCATTTTGGCGGCTTAATGAGGCACACTGCACGCACTACGTACACTTGACACGCGCGCTTAGTAAACTTACGCGCAAATTCTACCATTACACAAATTAACCGTCTGCATTTGTTATCGTAAGTTGCATTGATACGCGCCTGCACCCATTGGAGGGCATATATGCAAAAGGTCTTTACGATCTTTTACGATCTTTTACGATCTTTACTGGATTGCAAGTAAAGCTTCATCTATCATTACAGTCAATGTCTTTTTGTATTTAAATTGACCTTAACAATTAAGTTTCTAAGTTTTGCAAAAACGGACAGTGACAAACTTGTTGACGTCTGAGTCTGACTAAAGAAATTCCTAGTGCAATGTTCTAAAAATTAACTGTCAACAGTCAGCGCCTAATCTTATTCTACCATTTGTCTTCATGACACTCAATAGAAACCTGTAAGACTGAATTAGACACCCTCATCATCACATAAAAAAGAATTTGCGACAGTGATGATGATGGAGAATGTAAACTAACTAGTACGGTATAATTGTTAGTCATTTGCATGCTTTATAATTACGTTTGCAAACATATGCGACTATGTTGACATGACTTGTGTCGATACTTGAAAACACTCACTCTGATTGGTTGTGACTTTTTGCGTCATGTCATCGCAGTGGTGGATGATACCGAACTACATTCATACTTGGTGATATCCTAAGGTATGGAATTGCTCCGAGGCCCTTATTCAGCAAAGGGCTGAGATAAACTATACGCAACACCAGGGAGTTACTGTCAATAGAGGTTTCACGTGACGTCACCGCGTTTCAATTTGGCATACTGGCCGTCACTGAACATGCGCAAAAGGTGTGTTATCGGTACGCGCGCACGACATAGCCTTAGTTACAATTGTTTTATAATGGACGCCTGGCTGTCAAAATAGAGAGACACGCAGCTCAGTGACGTCGGTGAAAAACCTCTATAGCAACTCCCTGGTAGCACTACTTTATAAAACTTTGCAAGAATGTCACCACATGCATCACACTTCCAACGGAATATACTATAGCCCATAAATAAAAGAAGAGAACTACTTTCAAATTCTAAGATACCCCGTCAAAGTGCCAGAATAAAATCTGTTGATTGCAACTTAGTCCTTCTGTGTTAATATTCTACAGTTTGAAGCTCATCCAACCTTTATCCATGATCTGCATCAATGAGTGTCAGTAAAGCTGGAAAATACAGATGAGGTGAAAAACAAAGATGAATCCACCGGGATTCGAACGCTAGAACTCCCACTCGTTAGTGCAGACGCTCTTACCACTGAGCCATAATAATTAATTAATAACTACTGTTCTGTTTTCTAAAGAGCATTTCACGTTTGATGGCGTAACTTTACCTGAGGTTACATGCAGATAAAAGTCACATACCGTAAGTCTTTAATAAAGCCTAGGGGGGTGACATGTTACTACGACATTCTCTACCTTTTCCCATTAGTGATTAATTTGCATTAATGTGGTGATATATTTGCTTGATTTCTGTGTACTTTTCAGAATTTTACCACAGAGTTTAAGAAATAACAAGAAAAGTTTATGTGACAGTTGACTTTCCCTTTTTTAAAAAAAAAACCCTAAGATACACAATTGCAATCTGAGAGGTGGCACATGCGTTTTTTCAATACTGTTTTATTTATGACTTTGAGTGAAAATTTAGCAAAAGTTAAAATATAAACCCTTATAATTCAAATTTTAAATCTTTGCGGAGCGGAATGAAATAGATGCCCTTGATAGTGTTGATTCAACAAAATTTAAATGACAAAAATCATGAGGTGTGACCGTAGGAAGTGGTATTTCTCTCTCTCAGAATGTTGAATAAAGGTATCCATTAGGGTATGAATTTATTTGCATATTTACTCCTCGTTCTCCTTCAACACCCATAGCTACAATGAACCCCACGGCAGGAAACGAGATTACTCTTTGCATTTGATATTATACGCTTCAGCGCACATCGAAAGAAAAGGGCAGGGGATGAATATTTAAGTGACAGGAAGAGGGTAGAAAAAGGACTTGCTGTATAGAACGTTGGGTTAAAATGCAATCCCATTGTTTAAAATAATGGGCGCTAATGGCTAATTTTAATGGAAGTCGTCATCAAAACCCATTAAAGATTTGCTAGGAATGCTCAGAAAAGATTGTTTTGGGAGGAAAACCAGTGTGTACTTTTAAAGAGTTACAGGCCTGTCTATGTCTCTATTTGGTGGGAACATTAACTTGATAATAATTCTGCCACGAACTCAAACCTTCACAAATATTGAAATAACTCATAAATATACTCCTCTGCTCATTACTTTAAATACCAGTCTAGTCTTTCATTAGACTATGTCCTTAATTAGACTGGTCAAAGAGGTTCTCATATGTAGTTACAAGTAAAAGTGAATGTTTTATCATTTATTTTTCCCTCTATAGAGGGTTTAGAGCTCATCGAAGTGGGCTTCGCGTTAATCAGGTAACTCTGCGGCAGAGGCTTTTTCACTATCATAATTAACTTTCTATTATCATAAATTTGCCACTGTCATTGTAGACTTTTCACCATCACTATGACTTTGTATTATTGTTCGAAACTGGCACGATCATCACGAGCTCTTCATCATCCCTCTTTCCCTCTCTGTAAAGACCCGTCACTGGCAGCACTTCTTGACCGGATCAGAAAGTAATGTGCGTCTTTTTAAGTCATAAAAAGAGTTTGCATGTTAATAGACCCTTTTCCAAATAGCAATAACAAAAGGCTTATGAGATAAAATGTTTGCATGTGATTTCATCTTGATATAATAGCAATTTTTGACATTCATGTCACTACGTTATTATCACCATAAATGAAGTAAATAGCGTTTGGTATTTTCCTTCGTGAGCATTTAAAATGTTAATAATGTCTTTATTTTTTTTCCTTTCATCTACCTTGTATAAACCTGTCGGTTGTACCAAACCCAACAATTGACGTAGTAGGTTGATGAAACACATATTTCATGCCCATTCAAGACTTGTATTTGCAATAGACTTCAAATAGGTTAAATCAACAAGCCTGTGACAAAATTTTGTCATCTTAATTAGTCTCTTATTATAGGCGGTTTGCACGTTTTATTTCATTTTGAGGTAAAACCCTTGGTACCTTGACACCATGCATGGGCGATCTCGTAGTAGTTCCATACGGTTTAATTTTATGACATGATACAAACTAGGAAGTTAAATATACCACTCCAAAGCCTTACTTTCAGTTGGCTGATTGATGGACGTAATTTGCTCGATTAAATTGATTTCACTGCCTTACGTTGTATGTTGGTTTTGTTTTCATTTTTTATTTCTTCAAGAAAATTTTTTTACAGTCTTCTAATAAATTGCTCATTCAAGCAAATTAATTAGGTTTTAACGATAGAACTAGTCCATACGAGACAGACACAATAGTACCGTACCTACGTGAGGAATGATATGTAGCCTCGAAAAAAGGTACATGTGATGAGGCTAGAAGTTCTTATATAAAACGGTTTTAAAAAAATCTAAAGCGGAGCCCAACTGACATGATTAATCAAGCAATTTTCACATTGATAGAGTAATTATTGTTGTAATGAAGCAGCAGCTGATTAAAAAGATACTTTTTACATGTATTTTTCAATCTGAGAACACAAAAGGCTCAAACGTTTTGTTCAATTAATATTTATCACTAACATGAATTTTGGTAGGGTTCGATTGGGCTTTGGCTAGTCCGTTAGAGGGGGGCGGACTCTAGCATTATATACATTAAAATATCAGGTATAACCACCATATGAGGGAGACGGTAGGGAGTACACTAAATAATATTCGTTTAACTTCTACAAATAACGAAGATTCGAACATTTGAACAGGCTGAAAGGGCCTATTAGGATACTTCAAATAACTGTTTTTCTGCGTACGAATTATTCTTACATAATTATCTAAAAGGTAAGTTCCATCTACAAACTAACTTATTTTGTACTTATTTAAGACTTTTATGGTTTTCAAAAGACAAACGGTCATTCATTTAACACGTCATCACGAGGATTATGTATTACGATGCACAACCATTTTTGCGCCACGGTTAAAATATTTAATGGCAAGCATTTGTTTTAAGTGGCTTTTTGTTAAACTAATTGATATGAGATCAATTTTTCTGTGGCATTTACACCATACGTGTTGCTAGTTATCAAATTTAATCATCAGCCTAAAATTCTAGAAGATGTTGATGTGTATTCACATGTGTTCCCTCACTTCTTTATCAGTTATAGAACAAATAAGGCAGAATAAGCGCCGCCCGTTTAAGTCTTCCTGTCATCAAAAGAAAATAAAATCTTACGGGGAAGAAATGACTCCGAATAAAAAAAATATATAAAAAATATGTGGAGGTTTTATCGTTAAGGAGTAAGAGCGCCCAGTGCAAGATTTCTTAATTTGAGAATTAAGAAAAGTTTAAGCGTGTCGTTCGATACATATTAAACACCGAAAGAAATTTTGAATTTTGGTGCGATAAGGTACAGTGAAGGTTGGGTTTGTAGTTTTAATGTTAATACTACAGTGTTTCATCCTGTAATGTATTTGTATTGCATTTAATTGCATAATGGTTGGTTTACTTGTAAAAAATTGTGTCATTCAGTCTCCGTTCTTGTGTTTTTTTTTATTTTCTACACAGCATTCATTTGTCACTCCTACTAGATTTTTTGCAATATAACAAACGTTATTTAATCAAGATACCAAAATTGAGTTGGCCTTTATAATTAAAACACCTTTAAAAACCTTAATATCTATAAGGGATCGTTCTTTTTCTCAAGTCTACTGGTAGAAGCTGCCTACGTCATGGCATTAGTGCGCTTTAGATTCATAAGTCATAACAAATTAACGTTTCGCAGTTTTGGAGTACAATGAGAGCCCTCTCCCCGCACCTCACTCCGCCCCCACGATAATTTTTTAGATATTTGTATGTCTTCTTGGACGTGGCATGAAGAACTTCGAGTATTTTGCAAGATTTAGCATTTATACAAAGTACCTTCAAAGGATTAACATCTTATACAAGGTGATTTTTTCTAGGAAGAATGGTTTGTATATTATTTACTAAAAATTCATTAAAATAGTTTACTATGGTTGGTGTAACTTAAAGAAGTTGACCGGTTCTTTAAAGCCATAGTTGTGACTAAGTATTCTTTGTTTATCGTATGGCGTTTTACTCAATGGTTATTTCTTTTTACTGACAACCAAAAAGTTGTCAAAATTTGCAGTTTTTTATGACTGCAGCATCAATATTTTCAGCCGGAATTATTCCATCTATCACCCTCCTCGTTTTAAATAGGTTAAAATGCTTATTATTTATAAGTCAACAAAAATTTCTAATTGACAGGTGCCCACAACCGTTGTTTATAACTTCACCTTACGAACTTTTCCGTAATGTCTGTTAACAACTTCATTTATCGACGAGTATCGATCATTTTTTGACAGACCAGTGACGGAATTGATACATGGGTTTAAATATAAAAAAGGGAAAATACGGAAAAACATGGTTTTATAATAATGAAAAAGTATATAAGCTTGTTAATTGCATAGACTATGGAGCCCAGTACTTGGACTTTAATTGAATAACAATTAATAACATTATTTCCTCATTTTGTCTATGAAAATATGAAAGAGTTAAAAAAATTCACTCACATGAACACTCCTGGTATCTCAATCAGGATCTGAAAATGAAAGCCGAGTATGAGAGCTTCTAACTACCGGTCCTTATTCTTCCAAGACGGCATGAACTGTAGCGTTTCTTGATTGTAATCACCGGTAGAACAAATAAAGAGGAATCGGTTGGTTGGGTTGGATTTGGCAAACGCTACGAACAGACCCGTATGGTAATTTGACCAAATTTATCGATAGGCATCCGTTGTTATACTTCTAATGCGACACAAGTCATTTACTTCATCGGAAATGATTGCTACGGAAGCTTTGAAGTAACCGTACAATAGAGAGAATTTTACAAACTACTATTTTAAAATCTAGTTTAGGGTTAAACTCGTTACCAAACTCTTATCTATTGATTGGCAACGGAAACAACAATCACTGAATGAAAAAATGTACTCGCAAAATTCAATTTTTGTTTCAAATTTTGGGTTGGCTCTGAAATTGTACAAATATCATTAGTGCATGAATCTGGACCATTAGACTTATCAGATACAATTTGCAAGCTCAAGGTCGAAATATTTTATTATGTACAAAAGAGAAAGTAAAAGGCACTTTTACTTTGGGAATGTTCAGCATTGGTGATATTAGACAAAATCAAGTCGGGATTAGCATACATATTATAGCGGTAATGAAATAACTTGACCCAATAAACTTTACATCGTGTTCTATCGAACAAATTTTGAAGTGTCAGCCAAAACGTTTCGGCATCCGTATCATCGTGTCTGTGACATGTGACTGAGTCCTATCATCATGGGAAGGAAGCACAATACCTTTCTCAGAGTGTTCCTTGGTGAAAGGAATTTCATAGTAAAAGTTAAGTTTCTTCCCAAAAAAATGTCAGGAAATGTTGTTCGATTACTTAATACTAAGGAAGAATTAAATACAGAGGAAAGACTGCTACCTTTTAAAGCTAATTGAAAAAACATTTTCCTATGTTCGTTTTATTTTTCTTTAGTTTTTGTGTTATAACTATAAATATTTGTAACAGTGTGGTCGGGTTGTACAATCCCACAAACAGAAAGGTATTTTGAAAGCAACGAGACTTGCCCAAATTGTCTCAAAACGAACGATCCGTTTGACTATATTCAATGGATTTTTCTTGGAACAAAAGAAAACCTTGAACAAACTTGAATAATACTATGTGAATAAAGGTTTGTGTGGTATTCATTGTTTGCTTCCTTTGTAATGGAACCGTTTATTACAAATGTTGTACCGAGTTACACAGACACAAGTCACACTGCATCTTTTTCGGAAATGAAATTCAAAAAATTTCCATACCCTTCTGTTAAATTAGGTTAAAATGTAACATGTCGAACCAGCTACACTACGTTGATTCCATACATGACTTAATTTAGAGGTTCCATATTTCTCACATCCAAGCAAAAATTTCTTAAATTAATTTGTCACCAAAATCTAGGTTGAGAATTTCAAGACAGCTTGAGAAAATATCTCGGTGGAACAACATTAATTGAACATTTATCAAGTCTCACTGAATTGATAATGCCAAGACTGCGTTTACTGCGCAAAGTGAAAATTGTCAGGCTGTTTCAATCATCAAACACGTGTCCGATAGGTTTGCAGGCGAGGTGTAAAATTGGAATGGTACGATTTCATTAAAACATTCTAACGTTATGGTGACTATCCTGGAAAGAAATAGCAGGGCTACTTTTGCATGTTATCAGAACGTGCCTAGTGGTGAAAAAGAAAACCGTCGTAGTGAGTTTTGAAAAAGCTAAAATTTTTTTAACTATACGTCAATGAGGTCATGATTTAAAATTCTTCAGTAAAGTTATGTGTTGAATTAAATGAATTAAATTTCATTTGTAACTTTCAATGAATTAGTTCTAACTACTTTCATAACCCACAATATTTAATGATTCATAATGCTATAATTATACATTAAAATTTATTAAAGTTAGAAGCAGTCTGAGATATGCCACCTCTTCAATTTAAAAAGCCATACCAAGAAAAGTGGAGAAATTAAACACTTCTGTCAATTTTTGTAAATATATATAGATTCAAAAGTTGAATAGAAAGTGATTCACCAATCATGTTGCCGAGGATGAAAAAAATAATTGTGGTCCTTTAAAGGGTAACACCATATTTTGTTAAGCTCAGCTTAGGTCTATTGTTGGCAACAAGTTGTCTTTATTTATTGCCTAAACATTTAAATACTTTTGAAGGCATAGCTTCCTGCGAAATGATACATTTAGCAAATGGTAACATAAACCTACACATTACCATTTCATTTTTGCGTTACTGTCTACTTGTCGATTATGCTACCCTTTCTGATATTCGCGGTATGCACTCAGTTATTGCAAGTAGTACTATGTGGCTAACATGATACCATGAATGATAAAAAGTCTAAAGACTTTAAGCCCTAACCTTTCCTCATGTCTCTAACCCTAACCTAACCTTGTGACATGATATCAGGCATGATATACATGGTGGGTTGGTGGGTTACAGAGAGGAGTCAATGCATATGCACGACGTCATACTGCAAATTCGGAAGATCCTCATTGAACGGTCATGACTGATGTTGTAAAGAGTTTATGAGTAAGGTATGTAGAAAATAGGAGGTGCGGGTAATGACAGTAAAATGATATCCTATTAAGAATTTAACATGTAATAACAATTGACAGAAAAATACTTATGAATAAGGAAATGTCAGAAATGACGACATCAGGTAGGCCTATTCCTCATAACATTCCGTACTTCGAATTAAGAAAATAACTTACAAGGTTTCATAAGTTTGTAAACTCATATCAGACATCGCCAACTTTGTACATAGCACTTCCAAATACCAACTTCCTTAAAAAGTCTTTGGTATATTGAAAAAAAATAGAAATGTGAAATGTGCTCATGTAGAAAATGCCAAATCTATTAATTTGTTACATGCACCTTTATAATAGCACGGAGCCCTGACAAAATAGTTACATGGTAATAACTACAATGTTGTAATAACATATTACTCCAACGAAAGTGTCAACACGATCTTATAAGAGCGTAATGATGATGTCACGGATTTGAGATTTTTAGAGAATTGTAAGGATTTGTTTTTAATTTGATCAAGGGATAGAACGTTCAGGTTAAAAGGTTTAATTGATCGTAAAACCTCTTCAGACCTTTTTAAGATTTAGGATTCTAAGGATTCTGTTTTTATGAAATGGACACAGTGAGGATATATATATATATATATATGTATCTGATGTGAGGATATTGCATTTTACAACCAACCCCTTAACCCCCATAAGGGGAGCCTCTGCCCAAACAATGATTTTTTGGCCATTTTTAGCAAAGTATCTGAGAAGAAAATAGCTACTAAAAGCTTTCTTTTGATACCAAACTTGTACATTTAAAGTAATAGCATTATCTTATAGTTATGTATTCAGTCGCATAACTTCTTTGTATTTTATCATATTTTTAGGTAAAGATTGCCATATTTCTACTTTTTGTAAATATCGTTTAGCTGGTCAATTGGGACACTCATATTTTTTTTTAACCTAGGAACCTCTTCTTTTCACAGAGTAGCTATCTATATTTAGGTATGGACTGACATATTTACTTTTTGCTAAATGTGTGTCAATTAATTTTTTGGAATTTTTATATATATTTAATATTTTTATTAATTTTATCAATTCATAAAAATAATCAGGTTTTCTCTGTTTTAGTGTAAATCTAGTATCATCAGTCCATAGAGCTCTCTGTAAGCTCTAATTTAAGCTATTTATCATGCTCGAGTGTTCCCATTGAATATGCAAATTAGGCTAATTAATATCCAGATTTATGATAATTTCAATGCAGATAACTATTTAAGTATTGAGGGATGTACACATTTTGGGGGTCTTTACAGACAAGAATTTTTTGGAAGGCCTGCAAAGTTATATGAAAAAAAAAAACATTTTTGGGGCAGAGGGTCCCATTAATTGTTTTTTGGATATTATGTCGGACGCGCATGAAATTTTTTCTATTTCTGTGTCCACTGATAAATTACAGTTATTTCCGACCCACGGCCATGAAAAGATTATCCTTCTTTACAAGCTTCCGATTTTAAATGCTCTACAAGACTTGTAATAATTTTCTATTTTTTTACAATCTTTTTGGTGAAGAAACAAAATTAATCAGGTAAGGTAACAGCAATAAAGATATAAGGAGGACATTTAAAGAGAAGAACTGTTAGCAAAGTGGTCCTCTTCAAAAATCTGTGAAAGCAAAACGTACCCGTATAATGATATGAGTATGCTTTCATTCATATAGTTAAAATTAGTCAAATCATCGTTAATCAGTCTTGTGATCAAAACGTAATTGGTAGGTCGTTAATTTTGGCTAACATTAGTCAAATCGTGGTTAATTAGTTGTTGATTTTGATTAATATTACTGAAAACGACGCCTATTGTTACTTATTAAGTTGTTTTGACTAATTAAGAAGTGCGATGTATCAATATGCCTCAGGCCAAAGTATTTCATAATATGATAATAAGAGGACATACTTGGAAACCCCGTACTTACTAAAATTTTAACAAACATTTTAAGGCAAACGTGTGAGACGCCATCTTGACTCAGTTACATGTGAATAAGTAACGTCCATATATATACAACTTGTGAAAAAAGTTGGAAAGCATGTGAAATAGTTTTGTTTGTTACAGGGTATGTCGTAAAGTCGGTAGAAACTTAAGTGCTTTCTTTAAACAATATGATACCATCTAAGGTTCACACAAGGACGTTTTTCAAATGACTAATCCTCCACAAATGCATCACATGCAAAATGATTTAACGGAAAATAGGCATGTTTGACAAATAGTAGATATGATTGTGGCACCCAATGCATACCTGATATCATGCATGATGTAATGTCACGAGACTTCTAATCCAAACCTTATTCCATGTTTCCTCGCTTACCCTAACCTTGCAACATGATATTATGCATGATATGCATGTCTCGAGACGAGAATGTGACACATTACAAAACAAAATGTGTGGATTTGGTGCAGTGTGGGCAACTTAGACTTAGGCTCAATGACGGAAGCATATTGATTCGAGAAACTTCCGTCGACTGATGTGGGGTAATAATCGTGACCTATTGCGCGACGTAGGGTTGTAGGAAAAAGTTTAACCGTATTCCATGGAGAGAAGCAAAGAGGAACCTAATTTTAGCCAACGGCGCTAGTTTTAAGAATGACATCAGGCCAATCACCTCACACGAGCGGCGTGTCTCACACGAGTCACCCTAAAAAGGTGATGTCATAGTGACATATTTTGTAGCAATATTTGTCGCGTGGTTCGTCAAAATAAGCGGGGTGAAGACTTCCGTCAAATAAGGAATAAGGTAAATTTCTGAGTTTTTTTTTTCTTTAACTGAATTTTGGAAGGACAAGATTAATATTGACAAGCAATTTTGTATGAGGTAATTTCTTTTACAACACATAGAAGGCGGAATATATGAACATATTTTTACTTCAAGTATTACAGGAATGTGGGTTAAGCAAAAAGCCTAATTGACCGAATTGAATTACTTAATAGCCTAGGGATTTTAAAGGTACGATATCCGCTTTTTTCTTGCCCACTAGTAATTTGGATGTAATTTACAGTCTTTTGAAACTGACGGTACATATGATGTCATTATTGAGCTGGAATTAAAAAACGTTTTCAGGAGGGTAGAGGGGGCTGGATTATACCCTCGGCCTAAGGGCTCCCGTATTTGGTGGTAGCTTTGGTGCGGCTCCTAGTTCGAGTTTGAGGCCTCTTTGGAGGCCTCCATGTGTGTGACATTGTGTGTATGTGTGGTGAAGACCTTTGAGATCAGTCGTAGTACCCAATACGGGTAGGTTGTTAACTTCCCACATTGTAAATGCAAAATGCAGCCTAAACAATTCACACAGTGTTTTGGTTCCACTTAAAGTGTTCATAAAGAAAAAAATATACGCTGAATTCCTATAGCTACAGAGTAAGCTTTTACCTGGCATACAAGCATCTTCATTACGTAACCAATCCCAAGGATGCTTTATTAGAAGTCAAAGTCAGCTTTCAACATCAGCGGACAGATTAAATCTCATTAGAGGAACAACAAGTGAGTGTGTATAAACAGGACATGCCAGGAACAAAGTAACATATCTTTTGATTTACGTTAAGATTTGCACTCACCGTTGTGGGCTTAGAATGTTTTACTGTACAGTATATACTGGCAAGGTGTTTGAAAGCTCTCACTCAAATAAACCAAAAGAAATTGATTTAGAGCAATGTAAGAAAGTTTATCTCACGTACATTCTAGACGACCATGTAGCCAAAACGTGATTTAGGCAAGGCCTCTGTGCAGAAAGCTAGCCTAAATCGAGGTCTTAACGTCATGTCATTGTTTGGTATGGAATATCCCTTGACAATTTAGTCATTTCCTCCGCGACACGTATGTGTGCCGAGAAAAGCTCACCCGTAAGTCTGGGTTGGAAAAATATTGACAAAACCTAAGCGAAAGGTCTATGACTGAGACAACAATTAAAGCTACTTATCATCAGAACATAGGACGAAAGGGTAAAATACTTCCATGCAGGGTCAAATTTGTTCTGCCTTAACGTTACGATCTATACTGCTTTACGGCTTGCAGAAAAATGCTCGGTTGAAAAAAAAAAAAACAATCTATGAAAAATGTTAATATATGTTTCTAAGCGGAGCGCCACCATCGTTGGCTCGGAGCGGACAAGAAAATTTTTGGCTTTACAAACCCCTCAGATGGCCGGAAACGGTACTTCCCTAGCGTTTTAAGCTGCATGTCACACAGCCTTTAAATATGGATTTCATGTCAGCAATTTCTCAATTAATAAAAAAAAAACAATCTATGAGAAGCGTTTATACAGTGGATGTTTCTAAGGGGAGCGCCAACATCGGATGGCGCGGAGCGTACAAGAAAATTTTTGGCTTTACAAACCCCTCAGATGGCCGGAAACGTTACTTCCCGAGTGTTCTAAGCTGAATGTACCCAGCGTTGAAATATGGATCTCATGTCTGCACTTGGCAAACGTTGGGGGGCTGAACATACCTGTATCCCCCTCACTTTTGCATTGGGGGCTGAGCCCCAAGCCTCCCGGGTCCGCCGCCACTGGCTCATATATGGCTGAAAAATGTTCATAATTTGGCGAATTCAGCAGC
>WURT03667710.1:0-17628 GCA_009936505.3 Holothuria glaberrima | reverse complement strand
ATATATATAGGAAGTCGGTGGAAAAAACACACGAATCTATTGCTGGTCGTATAGTGTCGTTATGTGTATGACGTCAAGTTGGAGGCAAGTACGTTATCATTTCAACTTACATCAACAAATGCAGACAGCTGATTTGTGGACCGGTCTGATACCCTCTTAAGTCTACTACGCCCGTGTTAGAAGTCTATGTCGTGCGTGCCATGTTCTTCATTGTTTTGCCTCCGAAATGACGTCACGTGACGTCAATGCATAAGGTCTACAGGAAATGCAAACCACTCACTGGCCCTTTATAGGGATTCAATGCAGAAATGGACATCCACAGCATCGATGGTGCCGTTATTCTCTTAAAAGTACCAATGTGGCACCTTGCCTAACCTTCCTTAAACGTATGTGCGGGGAGGGTGTGCCCAAAATATCATTTCAATCTTTTGGTCGATTTCTACCAAAATGACTGTGTTGTGTAACCCACGAAGACAATGTGAACCACACCTACCTGTAACTTGTATAATCCTATCCAGTGGTAATTTGCTTCCTGATCTGGTCCAGTTGATAAAGGGCCCTGGATTCCCAGATGCAAGACATTTCAAGGTCACGTTGTCCGTTTCATTAAAAACTAAAATGTCAGCCAAATGATCTGGTCTATGAATTGAATTTTCCAGCGAAGGATCTTCTAGGACAATTCCATCTACTTCTGGTGAGTCTGACAAAAGATTAAAGAAGAGAAATTGCAAGAAAAAGAGTAATGCACTTTGTGTAATGATAATGACTCTGCCAGCTATACGCCCCTCTAAATTGTTTTAAATATCATATCATATCCTGCGGTGTATTTAATAACATAATAACTCTACAAATTAACATATCTCAAGTTAACTGCCAGTCACAGAAACATAAATCATTCAAAACATTAACAGTTTGATAATAAATTTCTCGAGTCCCTTGAGAAGGGGTTCGTTCGAATCTAATTGACTCCGAATGCCCCCTAAGCTGTAACTGTAATTACTACATTTGAGGCTCCGACATGCTTCACTCTCAACCTTGATAAAGGGATGTAACTAGACCAAAGTCCCCTCGACTCTCTGGGGAAGAGCCAAAGGGCAAAAAAAAAAAAAAAACGTTTAAGGAATCCTTGATAAAGGAATGGAAATAGACCAAAGTCCCCATGTTAGGCAGACCTGTATGGGGAGGGGTTCGGACGAACCCAGCACAATCTGGAATTCCACTTCGGATAGTACTTTATATATGATGAGACGTTTGGTGTTCTATTATGTCTCACACGGCGTTTCAAACCCCTCGAAAAACTTTCCGTTAAAGTTTGACTATCTTCATAAACATAATCATAATTAGCAGGCTACTCGCTTCCACCGAAATGGGTCGTCCTGAAAAAAGGGAACATGACAAAAGCCGAGTGCCGCGAGTTGCCAGAAATTAGAAAAGTTTTCTTCACAACGAAAGAAAGCATCGGGTAATTATCAATTGACAGTGCTCACATTTACATGTGGCGTATCCCAGTGTTGTTCCGCACTTGCTGGTAAAAGTTGGTGGGGTAAAATGTTCCACTTGTGGCAAAATTGAACCCCCCCCCACACACACAAACTGAAAAAGCTGCATACGGGCCTGTTAGGGGACTTTAACGTACCTCGTTAGTCGCACTCCCTTAAAATTTGTGCTAGGGGAGCCTAATGTTGTCTAGCAGTCCCAGTGATAGAACAACAGAATTTCTATTGCGTCAACTGATGTCATTGTTGTATTGAATTTTACTGAAAATTTTTAAAGAGGAATACAACATATTTCCTTATTTTACAGACTTCTTTCTTATTGCAAAAACTGCGTAGGATAACGAAGCCTTATTGCTGTCATTGACTTGCCATTGCGAGAAACGCTGAGTGTGATGTCAGCGGTGGGATGTTTCAAAACTTATCGTATGTCAAAATGAGATTAGTGTAACTGGGTCTTGGTCTTTTTTGCACTAAGGTGGTTTCATATCTTCCAATTTTAAAGGGTAAGGTGACCAAATTAAAGTCGTGTAAAGTTGCTCTAGAAATAAAATCGTCTCCTAGTGTCCACGCCTCAATTCCAACACGTATATTTAAGCCCCACTCGTTGAGCACTTCAGGATATATGAACTATCCTGTTATATGGCCCCACTGCATTTTGTCTATGCATATTTCAATAATCAGTTCTTTAGAGTTACATAATAGTTTATGACCAGAAGGTTCAGGTCAAAGAGAGAAATTTTTTTTCGTGCTTTATTAACAATAATCTCATACCTTTTCGGTCTATGAAAAAGTGAAGAATCATAATAATACTAAGCTATTTTCTGATGAAGTATTTACATACCTAATGTGAGCATGATGATTAGTTCACGTAAAATAATCACTTACTTAAACATCACGAAATTATACAATCTTGATGTAAAAAGGACAATGAAGACAAAAGAGAGAACAAATGGACGTGTTAAGCTGATACCTTTCTTAAATAATTCCCAAAGGATTCGACGTTATATAAAATACACATTAAAAAAATTGAAAATAGGGTTAGTGTAGGTCGAAAGAGATGGTGGTAGTTAGGGGTTGTCTCCATACCTTCAGTACCTTCTCTTTCCTGTATCTCCCACCCCCCCCCCTCTACCCTCTCCAGGGTCCACCCCGTTGATGTAACACTTCTAGGTTTTATGGACTTACATAAAAAGTTGAGATGGAAAAAATGTTGAAATCCTTGATTGCCATTGACATTAAATTTGCAAGCGTAGACGCCTTCATCCATATGCCTGGATATATCCAGTATTGTTAGTACGTGTGTGTTGTTCCCAGACATATGCACTCGGTATCGATTCGAATCGTTTTTGTCCATCGGAGGTATCAGTGTATCCTCATGGAATAAAATATCTCCTGAAAAATGAAATTTACCAAAACAATTAAATGAATCAACTTCATGTGGGTCGGTGATCAAAGTAGTTATGCATATTCGTGAGGAAGGATCTCTTAAACAGGCCTACGTACAGTTGTTTTGACGAAGGTCATCACATCTAGTCAAAGTTGACTAAAACTGTAAGGACACTTAGGGAGGGGGATCCGCAGGGCTCTTCATGGTATGGGTGACCCCATGGTATGGGTATAAGAGGGTATACCACCAGACCACAAGATTGCACATAGAGGGATTTCATGTGACGTCATGCGATTTGAGATTGCTCGGCACTGAAGGAAAAAACACACGCTCATTACGCGTACTTACAAACGCATGCACACCGCATAACCATAGATACTACTGTGACATATGAAAGTTATGGTGACACAGTGGACAATTGCCCTTCAAAACCAGAGACACTCTATCACGTGACGTCGGTGAACACCTTTATTGGCCTAGTTTTCAAATTTGGGTAATCGACATTGTTAAATAATGTTGTAGATAAAATGGCGTAAGAAATTGACACTGGTTGTTTTGGTTGTTTTCCACCTTGCCTGTAGGGTTGGGCGATATACGATATATATCGATATATCGTCGCCAGAAGTCAATATCGCGATATGCGATATGAAATACTCCTTATCACGATATGAACATATAAAAAATAATTGCTTGATCGATAGATCAAAGGGGTAGCTTCGACCTTTTGAGGACTGAAATTTTGATAATTTAAATTTAGAAGATTCATTAATTTCGTCCTGATTTAGAAAATTAGGTGTAAAATTTTTAGGCATACTTCAGGCACATTTAGCCTTGTCTACAACAGGTAAATCCGTTTTGGCCATATATCGATATATCGCGAAAATTTTGGGCAATATTATCGCGATGTATCGATATGGACTTTCTTTTTCATATCGCCCAACCCTACTTGCCTGTCGATAACTAGAAGACGTTCGTTCATCAGTTCATGATTATGAGACTTAACTCTTTTGAGCATACTCCGGAGTCACGTGGAATGGGAAGACGATGGGATGAGTAGCTTACACAGTGCCCACCCTCCAACAAACATGTGACAAGATTTGTTCAACCTGTTCACAACACACATGTCCATAGATTATCGACGTGCTTAGATCTGCTATACGTGGGCTGTATATCATGTCCCCTATACGATTGATTGCTATACAATAGTCCACGGTGATCCGCACAATCCTACCTGGTTGAAATATTTCACTTCCGCACTTACACTTGTAATCATCACTTCCAAGAAGGAAGTTTCTATCAGATCAGTATAAGGATTGTAGAGGACTGAATGTTAAGTTCATTTAACAGAAAGATCAGTTTACTTCATTCTTCAACCATTTTAACATCCTCTCATCTTTGAACCTAATCAGAATTCCCCCAAATCCGATTTCCCCCCAAAGTTTAAAATAATGCATCATCTCGTGAAATCGTATTATGTAGGCTACATTAGTTTCGTCTCACGTTCTACATTTCAATTCACGCATCTCCAGTTCCGTGATGACATTGACTGGCGGACTGGCGCATTTTTACCTCAGTAGCGTGAGCACTTCATTAAATAATGACAGGGTCCATTGCATACGTTATTGGCTTAAAATTCGGAAATTGATAGAAATATCTCACTTAAACTGATTCCCAATTCTCATGTATCCGGACTTGTGGGTTAGTGTAATTCTGGTCATTTCCACACTTTGAGGTGTAACGCTTCTAAATTTTTGTATATGTACCTTAGTTTGTCTCTTCATTTCTTATGTAAATGATGTAGGTGGGAAACTACAGGGATGGAAGACTGGTGTTACAACGCATTACTTTATTTATTTACTTTTGCCAATTCTATTGTTATTATCTGTTAAAATTGTCAATATGACGGTCGTTTTCATTGTTAACGACCTATAACTCGTCATGACTGCCATTATTTTGACGTGGAGCTAGAGACCCACACTTGTCGTACTGGAGACCACGACTAATAGAGGTGCAACTCAATGTGTCTTTGTCACGTGGCTTTCAAGAAAGACGACCTCTCTCACTGTCATTTAAATTTTCAAATGAGGTGGTTAAGTAAAGTGGGGTGTTGAATGGATACCGAACTATCTTTCTGCACAGGCTATGACTGGAGACATATCCTCGTACCAGCCTTCAAGTAAACAACACTACTCAATAAATGTTTCGTTATGCTCGGGGAATGAAATGAAATGAAATGAAATGAAATGAAATAAGGGATCCTTGTGCACCAGAAATGCATGGTTTGATCACACACAGAATTTTCTTGAGCTTGTTATAAGGTAACAAGTGAAATGTTGCTTTAGTCCCGGTTCCCTGAGCTGCATTTCCTACACAGGTCGGGATGCAGCTCTGAGTCCCCGAATCGAGTAGATGATGTGCAATTTCGTCATTATTTCATTGTACACAAGTATATTGGAAGCCATCCCTTCACTAAAAGGTAGAGGCAACGCTAGTAGATACTATATAATATACAAGTTCATGAGAAAGTACACTACAACGTTGAAATGTCGTTTAACGTGTTCGATCAGTATACTTTTTGTACTGGATATATTAACTTTGCAACATAAGTGGCTCAAAAAAAAAAAAAAAAAACCCTGAGGTGCATATGAATGTAAGGGCTAATATATTCAGCATTTTGTTCTTCACTAGAAAGTAATGTTCTGGACTAGTAAATTGCCGATGGGCCCATTAATCAGATCATATTGTGAACGGACTGGTGAACATTTCAACATAAGCGTTATCGACAGAAGCAGCAATGACGAAACACACACTGAAGTCGAACGAAAGTCATCTCCTGGTAATTAAGTTGGGTTATGCTAATGGGTATTAAATTTTTATAGCACACTTTAAAAGGAAAAGTCAACTGAGGCAAATAAAACATATTACATTACATACTTATTTTCCAAAGTTTAAAATCGTTATAATGAATGTACTGACCAATTTACAGAAACACAAAACATAGAAAACACATGTAGAATTTTCCTGTCACGTAGAAAGTATGCCATTAAACTATTCTTTATTATTCTGCATATATTAACAGAACTACTTCGTAAAGATAGCTTGATGAGAATGAACCAAACAGGCTTACCGTTTCTCCACCATGACACGTGGTAAATACTCTCGTTCGCGTTGAATATTTTACACTCAAAATGTACCGTCTCACCTTCCCTTGTACTATTCACAGGGTTCCTCCTAGGCAAAGTCTTAATATCAGCGGGCAATGACCCATTTCCTGTAAAAATCAGTCAGTCAAAAATTCTAAAATACTGGGTTTCTACATTAGATTCTAAATACATAAATTCAGGGAAACAATTGAAAAATCTGATTGAAAGCTCGATTCCATAGTTAAATTTTGATTCGAAGTGGAAAACTTTTGTGAATACGCTATGTATTTCATTCTTCAGTTTTCATGAAAGCAAACTTAAATAATTCAAAATAATTAGATTTTATTGCAAAAATTCCGGTATTCTCTATTTGTAAAAGAGTGTTTTGTGAGACCTCATCTTTCTGCATAGGATTATGGGGCTGGGAATCGGGGAGACATCCCAGCAACAAAAAATGTCAAATTTAAGGCAAATCATGTCATTTTCATGGCAAATGTCGTGTCATGATTGTTTGCCAAGTATGAAATACTGTAGGGCAGACATCTTCCGACATCTATTAAATGCCTCTCATGGAGTTACCACCTCGGAGGAGGTAACTCCATGTTCCGAGGTGGTAACTCCATGCTGTGACTGTTTGGTGCTAATTGTTACTGGCTAGAGAAATGAACATTTTAAACCTATCAATATTCATGAGCTCAATGCCAATTACCACCAAATTCTCAAATTTTGTTTTGTATTGTTTCCCATTCTTGTCTCGAGACATGCATATCAGGCATGATATTAGGTTAGGTTAGGTTAAGGAAGAGACTTGAAATAAGGTTAGGTAAGAAAGTCTCGAGAGTTAATATCATGCATGATATCATGTGAGGATTGGTTGCCAATTTCTTAATTACGCTGATTGACCTATTGGTTACCAATGGGCAGAAGCCCTGCCTATGGCTTTTAACTTATGTCGGTTCATTACCTATTGAACAATTTAAACTGAACAGAATTTATACAACTGTTCACTTGATAGTTCAGATTCCTCTTTACTGAAAACGTTATATTTTCGGGCCTAGTCATAGCATTCCGGTTGGTATGCAGCATTACTTACAACGGTACTGACTGATCCACTCGGCTCTAAACATGTGTTAAATATGTCGGAAGTTTGATCTTGTTTAAGATATTCATATATTTTAGTAGACAGCCTACGAGGAAAGACTTCAAAAATTTTAGTGAAGTCTTTTACTAATTTCAACCGAGCTAAAGCTGGCCCACGGTTTGGCACACATTAAAATTTTTGACAAAATTAATGCTCTTGCTGCCCTAAAAATCAAAAAGGGTGGACATTTCTTTGCCGACAAGGCAATTTATTGCATCATCTGTGGTCACGATACTAATACCTCCTCGTGTTCATGGCTGTTGAAGTAAAAACACGATTCTGATTATGGTTACCAATTTTTAATCCCCGTTTTAATCATATTGCCGAATTAAATTCGATCCCTCCTGCTAAACTTAATTTCGTTAACTACTAAGTTCATATTCATCATATCGATTTTCAACTCTATATTTGCTTTCTCATTCTATGGGGATGAGAAGAATCTCTTGTGCATAAAACCTAAAGGAGGTCCAAAAGGGGAGATTGTTTAGGATTGGACTATTCTGTTGGTCGATCTCTATGCACTACAATACCACTTGAAATTTTTCGGGAATTTGCATGCATAATAATTCGACAATACCAAGCATAATACGTGAAACTAATAAACTAATTTCTGGATCTATTGATTAAAAAATTAGGCAAGTTTTGCTATTTCCCCAGGTTTTTCTTGGGAAAAATGTTCAGCCCCTAGAAACTAATATTTAGTATGACTATGACATGTATACACAGTTCGAGTATGACTGGAATGCTACAAATGTACGCTTTTTGCCCTTAAATTATTTTGCAGAGCACAAAGAGTCAGCTATCCATTTCCCCTTTCATTAGTGCCCTTTTCCTCTCCGTTGACTCGTGCTATTGTTTTCAAAAACTAAACGTGTACGTAATTTTAAGTTAAACATTGTCTCTCATTTTCAGCTCAATTGGAGCGCCTTGTTCATCCATTATTAACGTAACAGTTGCATGAAGATTAGATCGATGTTTAGGGTACGGCTGTTTCTGCAGTTATTGTTAATAAAGAGTATTTTAAAGAAGTTTTCAACGAGTATGCTAACGAAGGACTTCAGGCGTACTCGTTGAAATTTTCTCTAATTGTTTGGATTCTCGTTGTGAAAACCGTTTTATTCATACGGCATTTTGGTCTACCGACATCCATCTCGAGAACCATTTACCCAATTTTAATCAAATTCGTTACTAACAGTGTGATTTTTTTCCAGTATTGCAATTATATGGCTCACATGCTTTAAGACGGATACTCATTACTCCAAGCATAATTTTTATTGGGGGAAAGCAGAATTCCCTATTGGTGACTGCTCTTTGTTTGACATCAGAGTTACAAAATACAAAAGATGCAGAGTAGCTCATATCACACGCATGTATTGAGAGTGTTCTGATCACACATTAGGGCCTTGTATGCCCTCAAGGATATTGTCTTAAGCAATAAACGAGGTTTTTGTCTGCCCAAGGTTAAGCTGAAGACAGTTATGGACTGGGTTACAAGTAACTTAGTTGAGAGAATTGGAACCGTGACTGTCTGGGATGAGGAAATTTCCCCTTAAATCCAGTGCCATCTGAACTCGATTCTTGCTTCCACAGTTTTATAAAATAGTTTGGAGTAATATAGGCTTGCTTCCTCATCTCAACTCAGCAAACTGCAGCTGTACAACACCATGAGACCTAATGTTATGGTGAGCTAATGGACACGTATGCTCATAATAGGAGCTGAGTACTGAAAGTGTAGGCCTATGTCGTGGTATCGTCATTGTGACACCTTAAAGATCTTTGGCATTAGTAGAATATTTACTGTTACGAAAAAGACCCACTCATTTCTCAAGCGGAGCAGATAATTGCCCAGTCCTGCAAGGATTTTCAAATCATGGATTTGTGTTTCATTGGTCACGTGAATGAGGGATTGTTGCGGGTAACCTCAGAGGGAAACGGTGACCTCTCTTGACCTATAGCGACTGCTGTAAATGTAGTTTCCAGCAAAAAATCTGGATCATTTTATAGAAGAACTTTCTTATAACCTAGATTTTTAACGGACTGAAATTCGAAACGGGATATTTCCACGTGAGACACGTTAAGAATGCCTTTGGATAAGCATCGATTTTCGTCAAATTTCTTGCCTATTTTGTGACATTTATCTGGTTTACCATTTCAGAGTTGCACGTTACCCGGGGATGAAATAAATTCGACTATCCGTCCCTTACAGGTACTGCTTATTGGACCGAAACTTATCACAAGTTTTACGTTTTCTTTATCTACGTCCTTCCTTACAAACCGTCTTTCTTGTTCTGATTCTAATTTGGTAATCAGGTCGTTTATAATGCATTTTGCAAGCGAAATTAAACGCTGAATTTCCTTGTAAACAATATCCCACTAGACACATAAATGGGGGGCAGAATGGGAAATAATTCTAACAGCTAATATTACAGACAAGAACATGGAATCCAATTCGTCATAGGTGACTTACCACGTGTCAAGATAGGTGATATAATCACTAAAACACGTGATCCATCTCGTGATGTGTTTCAACATGGTGTTACATCGCTGACTACGTTAGTAAATCCATAAAACAATCATCGGTCCGCCGTATTCAGTTATTAACCTACATTTTGTCCATATTCATGGTGTATGCCACCATCTTGGAAAAACTCTCTGCAAACTGTTCATCTGTTACAATTAAAGTCCCCAACATTTCTTAGAAGTTACCGTATTTAATTCTGAATAAAAATTGTGTACAATCATGAAATGACAATACGTGTTAAGACCGTCACGGTTGTATTGCGTCCATGAAAATTAATATTTGACTGGTAATGTAAACTACTAATTGAAAAGCGTGCTCCTATGGAGTGTCAGCGTATTGGATGCTTCATAAATCTTTAACTAAACTTTAGTTTAAATCACGAGTAGGGCCAATACGTGTTGTGTGAAGGACAAAATTAATGTCATAACATGAACAGATTGAAGGTCATACGTCTTACAGTGAAGTAAACGAGAATGTTATTTGAGTATAGAATCGAAATTACTTACAGGAATTGTCAGACATTATGTAAGAATGTATACATATCCAAGGGCGACGATTTGTTCACAATATGGGGGGGGGGACATGACCCCATTTTCGTATAATTTAATGTGTAAAATATCAAAGTCAACATGCCATTTCTCAGATATCGGGGGACATGTCCCCCCGTCCCCTACACGGGCGGCGATTTGTTCTCAATGTTGGAGGGACGGCATGGCTCCATTTTCAAATACCGTAATTTACTGTGTGAAACTCAAAGTCAATGGGTGATTTTTCAAATATCGGGGGGAAATGTTTCCCTGTCCCCTCCCCTCGTAATCGCCACCTATGCACATGTCTGTCATATATGATGATTTGGGTATAAACGGCCACGGAAGTCATCATATGAACTCATTTAACTAGTGTGTAAGGATGGGGGATTTCAGTTTAAACAAGAGTGCACACTTTCATGCTGTTGACGTTTCCATTTGGAGGGTTCTTATCCAATAATTTCACACCCTTTTCCCTATAGGCCCACCATCATTCAATCAATTTTAGTATGCTTTCGCTAATACGTAGATATTTACCACTGAACACCTCTGATTTACATGAGGGTATCCGGCTCACAGTTAATAGTGGGACAAAGTTTCAACAGGGAGCAACTCCCTGATTTCAGAATGCCATTCAGTGGACTAGTCTCAGGAGAGGAATGTGGAAAACACGTTGACCCCAGTTTTGGCAACCCCTTCACATACAAATGACTTATTTATCCGAAGATTCTTTATAAGGCCATGGAGGTGCTATTTTGTAGGTTTTCTTTAAATTAAGTTTGGCAAATAAGCTTTTCTTTCCACATTTTTAAACCGAAATATCAACATTTTGAAAAACTGTGTAACCGATGTACATTGCCAGATATATTTATTCAACCGTGGGAAATCAAAATTCAATCTACCAAAAATAAAAACCAATATTTAAGACAAGTACACATGAAAAACTATGTCATGGCCTTATTTTTGTCACGTTTATTTGACCATACGATATGTCAGGTTTAATAAACCAGTCGTTTCTTTCTGTGCCTTAAGAGCGCCCGTAAAGTAATATCGTAACGTAGGCCTATCAGGAATTCTAATTTAAAACACATCCGACTTCCTCGTTATATGAGTATTAACGGAGTCCATTCCTTCAACATCTATGAATTTGTAAGTAACGCTATAGAGTGCGGTGAACTTTAATTCCATAACGGCTTGTCATATCCTCACGTTTTCCCTCATGATCTGTATACCAGGTGTGTATCGTGTTATTTACCAAATCAACTGTGACGCTTGCTGTGAAAACTTAACAATCTTCGTCCTGCACATCTAACGTATTGAAAAGTCTCGACGGCAGAAACCACCGTACTGCTTAGATAAAGCCTTTACGGGTACGAAGCCTTGAATTATTTCCGTTATTTAGATTTCAAATGAATAAAGCAGACGGTATCTTTAGCTTTACTTTGAGAAATGATTTTGTAGTTGTACCAAGCATAGCCTTGGATGACCATTGGCGGATTGATGTAATTAAATTCAAGTGTTTAATCTCATTTCTGTTTATGCTGGGTTTCTTTTTATAACCGCTTGACAGTGTTTGGGAAGGTAGGCAACTTGGCTCAAGAATTGGGTCGAAGGGCAAAAATGAATCCCGATTAGAAGAGGGGAGGGTAATGGCGATACCCTTGTTAAATTGAAGTGTTGTGTGTGCATTGAGGGACTAAAACAAAATAAATAAGAGGGCCATCCATGGAGTTGCAAATCTCATCCCTCCCTTGTGTTACATATCTTGTGGTTAATAAAATTTTCCAAGATACTGATGAACAAATAATGACAAAACTATGTTACGTCATTTGAACTTTGCCCTCTAACAATTAACCTACATTTCACCTATAGTCTTTATCCTTAGCTCGCAAAAAGCACTATTTTAAGAAATGTCTAAGTGTTCTTTACATATTACGTGTTTACTGACTTTTTCTAAGGTACTGATAGGCAAAAAGTGGCAAACAGCCAATTTTAGCTTATTTAAGTTGATCTATGACATCATAACACATGCACAAGTTAACATGGTCAGGTACCGACCTTCTTGATCAAAAGCATGGTTTAGGGGGACTTTGCGACACACTTTTCCCAAACTTTATGCCAATTTAACCTTTGACCTACTTATGATCTTTGACCTCAACCCTTCGCAATTCAGAACCACTATTCGTATTTTAAAATTTATCTTTATCTTCTTATACATATCATGTGGTTTAGAGGTTTTTTCTAACACAATAGAAAAAACTAGCCAAAACCAATTTAAGCTAACTAAACCTTTGACCTATGACGTCATCAATGGCGGATGCACAAGTTTACATGATCAGACTAACGTACTAGGAGGAGTTTGGGACACTTTGTCGCAAAATTTAGGTTCGTTGGACCTTGTACCTTTATTTGACTTTACACCTTCACCTCACAGCAACTAAACAGCACTAGCCCTATATATAAAGATTTGTCCTATCCTTCTTTAGATATTATGTGGTTGAAGGACTTTTTCTAACATACTGATAAGCAAAAAAAAAAAAAAAAGGCTCAAAACCGTATTGCCTAATTCGACATGAGATCTTTGGCGTATGACGTCACATTTTTGCATACATAAGTTTTCATCAGGGATCAGGTACCAACGTTTTAAGATTGAAATCGATCAGATGTACGGTTTAAAAGGAATTTGCGACACACTTTTGCTCGCTCACACATTCACACAAAGCTTCACATTTCTGATGTTAGGTGAGGTACAATACCTCATCTCATATCTAATCTCTTAAAATAAGGGATTCACCTAAGGAGTAACCTCTGGCCACTGGTAAGTTTCTATAGTTCAAGTAAAATTCTTTATCACGGTGTTCACTTTATTAAATCAGACGTAAATAAAATGTCAAAATATTATGTCTTCGCAATTTCAAGCTGTCACAGCTTGACCTTCTCCACATTGCTCAGGTGTAGACAGTCTTTCTAGTATACGGATATAAATGTTTAATGAAGTCTTAAAGGGCAAATCTCGTCATCCCAGACATTTCCAGTTCTCCCAACTATGCAACTAGTAGCTCCTCCCATAACTGTGTAAAGTTTCTCCTTGTGGAGATACAAACTTATTTTATTGCCTAAGGCCATGTCCTGGTAAGCATACAAGGTTATAATATGTAATCCAAGCACTCTCTCTACATGGTGTGGAATTTGAGCTACTCTGCATCGTTTGAATTTTCAAACTTTGCTGTAAATCAAAGAGCAGTAACCAACTGAGAATTTTGATACCCCTGCACAAAAAATAATTTGGGGTGACGAGTGTATGTCTTTAAGTAGTGGCATAGCCATGGAGGATTTATCTCACGGAGGGCCATGCAGTATGTTGCGTGATTGCCGACCTGGGGGTGGGGTCTAAGGGGATGGGTGACCCCCTTTTAAATTTGTTTTTAAAAATTAGGTGTCCTTACATGCAACCTGGTGCCACATATGCTACCATTGAAGTAAAAGTTTCTGTTAAAATATTTACGTATTTTAGGTACTAAAACCAAATTGTCACCAGTGAGGGAGGCATGGTCCAGTGCCCCCTAAATACGCCACTGGTCGTAAGTATACGTTTACTACCGTGGAACTGGTTTTGACCATTTTGTCTGGGCAATTCTATTGTCGTTCCTTTCGGGAACCCGAACCATCTGACATCAGTCTGACCAGTTTGATATCGGTTCAATGTTGAAAAATGTTGAAAAAGGACCATGATCAATTTACAAAATTGAAAAGTCGTTTTAAAAGAAATTGAGAGCTTTAATCCCTGACCAAAATCGTCGATGACTAGTTAAGTTCTTGTATTCTGTTAATGGCAATCACATAAGCCATTGTACTTTCACTGCTACCGTAACTTCCGCACTCAGAGATTTCCGCAAGGATGGTTGTCTGTAAGGCTGCATGTACTACTGTGGCCTAAGGCAAAGCAAAGTCGGCTACTTAATTGGTGTGCCCAAGGGCGCTTCAGTCCGGCGCGCAACCCACTTCGTCAGCTGGGCAACCGATTTTGATGGCAAGCCAATTGCAAATTGCCGAAGGTGGGGAAGGAGGAGCTAGAGTACACCTGTAGAAAAATCCACGAACATATGCGGGATTTGAACCGACGCACATGTTAAACACATTGGAGAAGCAGCTGGAATAGACCACTCTGCCATTCAATGACGTATGACTACCTTTATGTACTACTGTGACGGTTGCTGTAACTATTTACACCCAGCAGCCCAGTTCAATAAGTCACCCAAAAGTATTTTGAAATATGGCTTAAATCTTTCGAATTTCTTCTTACTTTGCCTAGAAGTAGTTTTCATGATGCGTAAAAGAAAATCACAAATTTAAAGTATACGAGTTACCCATCATGTATTTCCTTCGCAATTCACTAAAAATATTGCTACGATTAACGGACAGTACATGGATTAGTATATAGGTACGCCAATTCAAATAGATCATGCAGTTAAAACAATAAGTGTGGCTTATAATTATTGTTCCTTTGACTGACCTGAAAGCGTTGCTTCTGAAGCATTGATCACATGCTTGTGTGTATAATCCGTATAATTTTTCTTTCAACCACCCTTAAGTGAGTGTATCTTACCATGGCTAAAGTCAGTTTACCTCTCATAGACTACGATTCGACCGCTTTCAATTCCATGCATGCTGTGTAACGGTAAAACATTAAAACTGAATGGAATAAGAAGGCAACTTATTTTGAAACATATGAAATCTTAAGAAAAAAAACATCTAACCCACTGTGACATCTTTTAATGCAGTTTTAGAATCGAAATATCTCTTAAAGGCCAAAGAGATAATCTGCATAAATTGAAACAATTCTCTGACATAAGTAAAGTAACGTGATTATACATAGCCATAAATATACTGATATATTAGGACATACTAATTCAAATTGACGTGATACTATTTCCCCCTTTTATATCTGTATGGTTTTTTTTTTTTGACCAGAGAGCTGTAGAAATAAAATAAATTCCAAATTACCTCTGGAATAATGGCTTCTTATACATCTCACTAATTTATTACACTGTAAATTTTCTAAATATTCAGTGCATCTGGCAGGAACTTTTCGTCGAATCGTCTTATTTTTGCATAATATGATCCTTTCCGAGGTTGAACAAACAACAACTGCAGAAGAGAAAAGAAAAACTATATTGGGTAACTTTACATACTTTGAGTAACTTAAATTAGTTCAAATTAACAACGTTTTGTTGTGAAAGTATTATATGCAAATAAGGTGTGCGCAAACGTTGCGTCAATGTCTGTGGGAGCTTTGCCAGTTATTTAATATTTTGGGAATATGTCTATGCAACATTGCCAAGTAAAAACGTTATTGGCGAGTCGTTTGTAGTATTACAGCTACTTCTTTCATTAACTTTGACTTTCATCCAAAACGCTGCTAAGTAACATCGATAACATCGATTACTTAACTAAAGAAGGAACAAATATTTGACTAGTTTCTGTTTAAAGATAACAATTTTTGTTCAAAATGAACCAATTCTAGTTAACTATTTGACCACTTTTCGGTTCAGTGCCCTCTTGAACGGATTCGGCTCAAATCTGAAGCGGAGTTTTTAGAGTGTAAGCTGGTCAAACTGAATATCATTGAACAGAGTGACATGTTGTAAACTAGACACTTTAAAATTAAACTATTTCACGCCCGATTTACATGACCTATGCGCTATGTCCACATGAAGAAATAAGACTTAGGTTCAGGACTTAGACTTTACTTTTTGAAATTCCACAAAAATAAATTCAAATAAAATTCGTTCTTTATGAGTATATGCAAATATAGAAGTTAACTTAGATAATGAGTGAGATTTGAGTGATTTTAGGATCTTTCAAAGAAAATCGAGGGTTGCAGTTTAGGGAACTTAAAAAATAGTAGGCTATCAAGCCATTGAGCTAATACCTTGCGAAGGGTATTAATTCCATGCTTAGACGTACACGCAGTCCCAGACTCGAATGAGGGGGACCCAGAATTTGATACAGTGCCAAAATTCATACATCAAATGTTTTGTCTTTTATCCCGAAAGGAAAATCTTCAATATTAGAAAGAGTTGTTTGTGCAAATGTTCAAAATGTATTTTCATTGATTTACTTCGAAGAGCACTGTATTTAAAGCAGTGGATATTTACAGTACCGCAACCTACGATAAAGAAAGGGACCTAACGGACAGTGAGGGGTTTCACCTTGCACTTTCCCCTCCATTCGTATCCCTCCCCAAGGCTACAAGAGGGAAAATTCTAGGACGCTACTTGGGATATCTTTAAGCTGCACCATTGAAGCTGGTTTTATGGAGTTCGGAAATTTATAAGTAGAAATTCAAATCTTTAGGACAGTCGTTATAACTCGATACAAATATAGATTAATTCTGCTTATGTCACTGGCTGATAACAAGAAGGCTATAGTTACAGGGGCGGATACAGGGGGTGACTAGGGTGCTTAGTCACCCCCCCCCCCACAAACTGTGGCACCCATTTATAAAAGGACAGTTTTGTAAATACAATGAGGGTAAGTTATATTTTAAAAAAGGAAGAAGAAAAGGCCCAAACTTGAGAGCAACATAAGACAGACTTTACTCAGAACTGTTTGTATTCTTTGTGGATGTTTAAAGCCGTATAAACTATAGTTCAAAGTGTTTCAATGAATTGCAATTATTGTAGCGGCACAGTTTCCAAATAAAGTAAAGGAAGGGTAGGCGGTGCTACTACCTGACTTCCATTCGGTCGGTGAACCTTGCCCATTTTTAAGGAGAGGTCTGAAATCATCATCCGTGATTTCATGAGAAAAATAAATAGGCTTTTTAAGGAGGCCGGGGTTTGAATGTAAAATGTTGGTTCTTATGACCAAGCTACGGTACAGGAACTGCAGGGTCTTTTTTTATAATACATACTGGGTGGGCCATCGCCCCCAGTCCCATACACAGCCCCCACTCAGTTTATTTGACCCCGTATGTTCCCTTTTCTCGGGAAACATTGTTTTCAAACGTGTAAACATTGCTCAATTTTATGCTGACGGGACAGGGGAAAGTACTAACTACTTCACTCAGTGAAGAAAATAAGGATAGTAAGATAAATTTACATGTAAGCCACGTGGAGTGCAATTTCTGGCAATCTGGACAGCACTAGCGTATCACAGGGGAGGCCATTGGGTCATGACCCTTCACTGATGCCGATTTTTTTAGTTCCTAAAAATATGTAAACTTTTTAATATAAGTTTTGCTTCAAAAGGTAGCATATGCGGTACCAGATTGCATGCAAGGACACCTAATTTTTCAAAAATGTTCAAAGTTGATGCCGATTTTTTTAGTTCCTAACCAGAAAGCCCAAAGGCTTAGTGATTCCTTGCCTGGGGGAGGGGGTAGCTTTGTTACACCAAGGTTCATCCCTC
>WURT03667700.1:0-17629 GCA_009936505.3 Holothuria glaberrima | reverse complement strand
TTGTGTAGACTTGAATAAGTCATTGCATATGAATCCCTCTGACGCCAGATGTATAAAGGTTTTCTACCATTGCCTATTCAACCAACATTTCTTATTTCTAAAACATAAAATGTAACAAGGGCCCCACTTTTTTCGTCTCCGCAAGTTGAAAGAAGAGATTTGCTCATATGGAGAACACCATTTTCTCTATAATATGCTTGTATACGGACACAATGCGATGATTATCTAGGAAGAGCTAACGGCATTTTTTCCTGTGGTAAAACCCACATCTGGTAAGGCCATTCAAGGTGATTGATTTCAATACCTACCGACCCATTAATACCGTTTCCTTTCTTGTTTCTTGTTTTTGTGCCGAGCTAAACCAAAAAAACCCTACAAGCCAAAATGTACATATGTACTGAAAGTCAGTCTAAATGAGGCTGTAGTACCTGAAGTGTCCGTGAAACTACTTTTGATGTAGTTTAAAAAACACAAGTTTGACGTCACTTGGGATGGGTTTATTTGAACCCTTGGAAACCTTAGGCAGGTGCAGGCCTCCTTGCAAAAGTGGATACATCAGTATAATTGACCATGCGTAGATTAACCATCTCGAGCTAGTGCTCACTTCAAAAAGGGAATGTACACGCTATATTCCATATTATTTAAATAATTTCTTACCTTTGGATGTATAACCTGGGCGTACAAGCAAATTCTGAGATTGTTATCTTATACAGTGTTATTATCTATGATTACCTACTTTGTGATTGAAACTGGAAAAAGCTAGAAGATATGAATCTAAAATGCATTGCTTAAGTGGTCTGAAATGTACTAATTGTAACATAAGCTATTGTTCAATCTTAGAAGTTGGTAGGAATTAGCAATGTTCTGTAATGGATATTTTCAGTATTAATTTATTTGTCTTATTGTCTTCAAATCACTGACACAGTCATAGATAATTAACTAAATAAAGGTCAGCCCCTTTAAAGTCAACACTGTAATCGACTGCTTAGCTCAACAATGTACTCTCAGGAAATATATACTCATATTGAAGATCGACCTTGGGAAACATGATTCCTTCTGGCATTGCCTTTACCTCAAGGATACGATAGTTATACACCAAACTTTCGAATACATAAGGGATGCGGAAGGGTATCCCCGGAGTGCTAAACCTTAAAAGGAACTTCTGTTCCGTCAGATTGGATATCGTATATGGTGCGCCATAGCGTGCTATTAGTCCTGAAGTTGACTTATGTCGACTTAAATTGACATGCTCCATTTTGTTGTGATCTGATTGGATGAAATCGACAAATAAGTGAAACTGACATATGTCCAATTAAATTGAACTAAGTCGGGTTTCTCGTCCCCTCGTTGGACAAGCACGGTCATCTTTGTCCTTTTAGTACTCTGACTTCACGAAACGCGACATATGTACCATTAAATTGTACACATATCCAAGTAAATTCACATATGTGAGTTTCTCGTGCTCTCGTTTTCTGATGCCTCGATTGGACGAAATCGACATACGTCGAATTAAATAAACATATGTCACGTTTCTTTCCCTCTTATTCGGCAAACATAGTCATCTGCCGCTTACTACTACTCTGATTGGACAAAATTGGACATATGTACACTTCAATAGTCCGGAAGATTCTCCCATTTCGGGTACCAACAAAGTCTCTAGAATAGCAGGTAATTTAAGTAATAGCGTATGTAGGCTTTCTAGCTCAAAATAGACAAGGCTTAGAAAGAATGAGAAGACCACTCAAGAACTTGCCTTTTTTCAAAAGAGGCGCGGTGAACAACCAATAAGGACGTGACTTTTTGGTAGTTTTGACAATACACTTACCGAATATACATTTAATCCCATGACTATAGCCCAATTAACTTTGCAAGAACTTTCTGAAAGCTATTTGCCATAAAAATGTACACAAAGGACGCATGCAATGTGGGTATAATAAGCAAAACAGCGGCGCTCATGAACAATTTTTCTCTAGATCGGGGGAAAATAAGATATCCCCAGACGGTGGAATCATCCCATCTATTAAATTGTACATAAGTCCAATTAAATTGACATAGGCTGGGTCTCTTATCCTCTCATTGGGCAAACATGGTTACCTATTCCTTTCTCATACTAATTGAATTGGAATAATTGATTTCGTCTAATCAAGACATCAGAAAGGAACGGATGACCAATGGGAGCAAGAGAAATTGAACATATGGCAATTTAACTGGATATATCTCAGTTTCCTTAACAAGCGTCAATTTCATCCAGTCAGATCACGAGAAACTGACATATTTGGGTTTAAGTCGACTTCGAGACGTATGGGACGCTAGACACACCATAGATAAATCCCATTCGAAAGATAGATAGAGTAAGATAAACTCTTGCGTCAGATACAAAAATAAAACCTGAAAAATGACTGTTGAGACCTCATTTTGAGATGCAACTAATTCCAGCATGTTAACGATATCACCCTTCAAATAGTGAGGGAGGGGTGGATTTCACTTTATTTTCTTCTGATATTGTATTGAAATAGGTGGTCATGATGGTCGATTCGCTTCTGTTAACTTTATCTACCCAATGGCTTTGTACGCCTCACAAACAAGAATCCTGAATTAAAAACGATACTTCAAAGTGAGTGATCCCATCCTAGAAGAGCGTCTGTAAAACAGGGTGGCCGACTTGCGAATTTGACCCGGTAACCACAGAACCACCCGAAATATCATTGACCATTAGAACGGACAACCCTCGTATATCCTTGTTGATAACACACTGTTACTGGCATATAAATTCCTAAAGTAGCATCTGCAATGAGGTATAAGGGACTATTTGTTCTGGAGTATTTTGAAAGGGGACGGAGAGGGGAATAGGAAACGACCTGGGAATTAAAAAGTTATTTCCGACACTAAAGAATGCATTGGTCCATTTCTATTTCAAACTACTGTAGATCCTGGAAAAATACTTTTACAAATTATCTTTTGAATTTCGTCGTGTAGCTTTTTGTTAACTTTATTTTTTCCAGACTACATGATTCACAACTAATAAAGTGTTGTTACCAAAATATTTTTATTAACCTGACATTAGAACATTTTTGAGGTTTAGGGGAGACTTTCGTTTATTGAGAAATAAGCATTTGAAGGAAGCTATTTGAAGACTTTCAGCAAGTCTGTAATATCATAGCATATATTACCACAATATAGCTACAATTACTGTTCTTTGTTCTTCGACCAATTATTTCGAGACTAATAAAAATTAATTTATAGCATTTTTAGAGACTGGCCCATCTTTCCTCAAATTTTTAACTTCAAATACAATTCTTGAATGAAAGTTGACAATATTTACTAGATCAACTGATTGAGACAAATTATTACTATCTTCATAAAAATAACCAAGGTGTCGTAACAATCGGAAATCATAAGACTTACTTCCAGTCCCCATTTTTGAAAATGGCAGCCTTTACTACACAAACCAGGGAGTTGTTAGGAAGGAGATACAACTCACAAAATTGTCAGACAATATGTACTTGAAAATGGTTTCATTCTTTTCAGGCACCACTATTTGATTGACAGGTCTCTTTGTTCTTATTGTTAAGTCTCTATAGTCTAAAACCTTTTAATGGTGATCCACTCCTTTCTTTCTCAGGTAATCCCAGTAAAAAGGTAATTGTTTACACATGCTTTGAAGTGAAGTGTGTTTCAGCCGATATCTAAGCTTTGCATCTTTGCAGTCCTGTGTTACTTCGTGGTTACTGTAATGTTCAAAAATAGTCTGCTCATCGGATGTTTGAACACAATGGATTTTGATAAAGAATGAGACCTGAGCTGAATAGGCGCAAACATTCACGTAAATTTACGATATTAAGGAAGGATTCATTCAAACGAAATCTTTGAATCCCACGAAAGCTTTCCAACAGGAAATAGTGTAACAACTATATGCAAAGGGAGTAAAAGAATAGGGCTAAAAGGGAGTAAAATGTTGTCGTAATGTTTTAGCCATCTTTAAATAAAACCTAAAACACTTTATTTCAATCATAAGATACACGCGTATATAAGCTTGATAGAAAAGTGATGATCACAAAGCCTTCATAAGTGATTTTTACAAATGTGTCCAAAATTCCACGACATACAAGTCTGAAATTGAAACAAATTCTTATTTATGTAATACAAGCTAAAGTGAATTGTACAACATGTCCTGATCTATGAAAGACAGCGGACGCAGAGTCTCCCATTTTTAAACTGTTTTCAAGTAATTCACAGATCAGAATTCTATGTAGTGTCTGTGGGACAGCAGTGTGTGTGAATATATCAGAAATAATATCTGATAAGTGTCAGCTAAAACATGTTCCAAAGAGTGAAAAGTTAGGAGGACGTGCTTATATAGTGAAGTACTCATATCATATTATATGCGACTATTTAAAGCAACGAAAGAAGATCGACCGCCTTTTTTAGGATGAAAACTTAGACAGACGTATTGGGCTACGTTGTTACTCCGCAGTGGAAGTTTCGCCTAAACTGAGTATACAGAGGGAGGGGTAGAGGGGAACGGGACTGATGTAGGCATGTGAGCAAGAGGGAGTGGGTGTGATTATGGTTGCTGTAAGACACAGACATAGACATGCAAATCGCCACACAAAAAGTAAATTTTTGATTAGTGAGAAAAATTAAAGACTGATGTTTCGAACATGACCACAATCAGTGTTTCAATAAAAAAAAGTATCCATGAAAACATAATGTAAATGTTCTTTTGTGCTTAAATACAGAAAATTTATTTAAAGTGTCTATTTTGGACATTGAGCTTGGCGAAGGCTGAGCAATTAGTGTACAGTAACAAACCGCCAACGCACTTCTTTGATACTTACAGTCAAACAAATATTACTAATACCTAAGTCTACACCGGCCTCACCTTATCCACGATGTAATACAACCTAACCCTGCCTTCTTCCGAGGTACTGAGTGAAGTTACTAAGTTCCTCCACCGTGCAACGAGGACAAATGCAACAATCTCGCTCAGTCAAATATACTTTATGTGTATCACAAACATTTGCACAAGAACTGATTATTACAGTGCTGTTCACAAATGACGCAATCGTTTCGAAACTTTATCGAGCTTTTTAAAAAAGATGTAGTTCAAGCCCAGGTCCAAATGAGCTAAAAATCACAACGAGCAACCACTGTGCAAAATTGGTTCATTCCACACACTTCTTCAAATCTAAAAAATTCATAGAAGTCAACTTGAGTTTTGAAGTTCTGAAAAGCAATAGTTATAAACAATTCTATCCTACGGCAATTTATTTACAATGTATGCAAGGGCGGTATCATAATATGACGAGTAGCGAAGCCGGAGTACAATTGGAGTTGGAATGGATGACTCTGTCAAAAATCTTACCCTCCCTGACCAATCGCCTATGGGCTCCAATCACAATTGAAATATATAATGCATTCTTACTTTGATTGCGAGCTTAGGGAAATATTTTATCGTTCAACCAAAAGGGTACCAAAATTTATCCAATAGTAATTTACCATCACCTTTTGACGTTCAACTAAAACTAGACAAAAATATCAGTGTGTACCGACGGAAACGTTTGCTATCTCTCTAAAAATCAAATTAAAAAAAGTAGGAAAAATTAAAAGATGCGATTAACGAGAGTCTTCTTTAATACAGATTGAAAGGGAAAATGGCGTGGCAAAGAGCTGACACTAGAACTTCTCAGACTAGAAGGTCTCACAGACACTTTCAGAGTTTTAAAACGCCTTGTCCCCTTTTTAGTATTGTGACAAATAGGCAGAACCTTGAAACTGGTACAGTGACGAATGTAATTTTTTCGGCCATTTTGGAATAGTGAAGAATCCAGTTTGTGCACCAAAGTAGCATTTTAGCACTAACATTCGAAAAAAAATGCAATGTGTTTATGAAAATGTAAATTTTTTATTTTCTGCAACTTAAAACTATGTAACAATTTAAAAGGTAAAGAAGCTTCAACTGAGGTAACTATGTGAAGTTGGAACTAGCACAATTCGTCACTACTTTTCTCTTTGCCAGCACGCCAAAAAAGGATGACATATCCTTGCACATCATTTGGTGCAAAAAACAAAGCACATATCATCTACATATAAATATTACTCCCTTGAGCATTCTCGGGCAAGAAATCAGACTTAACCCCAGTTATTTAACACAATTACCGATATGTCCTTATTAGGATGTTACCCTTTTAAGCTATGGTATCGACTATAAATCTAAGGAATCCTATTGAGAACCAAAAAGACCATAAAGTTTTGCCTAGAAATTGAACGGCTTGCAAAGTTTAGGAGAAATGGAAAGGCATTAAGAAGCATTGATATATGAATAAGAAATCGTGTTTTTAACGCAATCTTCCATTGAGAATAAAACACTCTCCTCCTTCTTAGTTACAAGCTTACATCGGTTTCAGCCAATAACACTTTCAAAATTGTTCGTTACTAACAATTTGTACAATATAGTTGGGTCGGAACAACCAAGGACAGCTTCCTTGCTTTGAAAAATTTTTATGGTTTATTAAGTGTCCTTTAAACTGGTAGAATTCGTAACAGTTAAGCGAAAAACTTGTCTTCGTGTTTAAAGAACGAGCTAATTTTTAGTACAAAACATAAATATTTGAGAAAGGACATAGACTTTACAATTTCTTGAGACACTGTTACATACTCTGGAATTAGAATTTGATACAAAGACAAATGAATAAATCTGTATGGTAATATATTAACCTAATAAACAGATAAATACATAACATACGTCCAAAAAGTGGGTTATGTTGCAAACGTAACAATTGGATCTGCTTACGTTGAAATAGCAGTCAAGAATGTTGTCGTCCTGTTATGGCTTGCCCTAATTTTTTTTTATTTTTTTGATAATCGATTGAAATTACAAGTGCGTAAAATTAACGTCTATGCATTCTATGGGGCTTAAACTACTTCAAATTAAACAGCTAAACCTGTCTGTACTCAATCGTGTAAAATCACACCCTGGTGTAGCAACTTAACATTAGACGCGTCAGGCGTGGTGGCTTTCCAAGTTAATTCCATTGCTTTCCTAGCATTTACTTACACATCTAAATAGTACCATCTTTTCGCATGTTTGCCCCTTAGCTGTTGGAGCAACAATCTTAACAAAACTCATTAAAATGCATCTGCAATGACGTGAATTGAATATCATTCCCAGAAAACATCTGACATGATTTGCGACAACCCACCCCCTTTTTGTTAGAAGGTTTACTCTAATACTCTGATCGTTTGCTCTATCTCGAATCATTATGGGAAGATTTGTGATTATGCCATTGTAATGCTATGCTCTAGGTTTTCACTTTTGCAGGGGAAGCTACCTAACAATAATTTCCATATGATCCTTAAATACTTCTTATTACACCAGTACTTAAGGTGGCAATCCGATGATTTTTTTTTTTTTTTTTTTTTTTTTGCATTGGGAATGGTCTCTGTATTTCAAGACAGATGAAACTTCTTTTTACACCACATGGGAAGAACACCAGTATTTGTTGGCGAGTAGTGCAAAATGGAAGTTCCACCTTGCATTTCTTCTCAATCGCTGGGTTTCAATGCTGTGGCAAGACAATATGTGCTTGTAGATTTGATATCCTCAAAGTTTACTTTAGTAGAATCAATCTAGCTCTAACCTTTGTTGGCGGGTGCCCTCATCCTGGATCGACTATTATGGATTACCCCAAAACACCATATGTCATCTTTTATAGTAATGAGTGGTCCTTTTGCTTTCCAAATCAACTGGGCAATTTAAAAATTTGAGTGTTACAAAATCCCAAGTGCTCTGACATATCACCAATATGAATATGTTGAAGAATAAATTGACTATCAGCCCTCGTCCGATATGCCACCGATTGCCACCCGTCCTTGTATTGACTGAGAGCAGTCCTATCTACAGTTAATCCCAAGGGTAAATAGAACAACGTTATTTACTGCAACATACCTCTAAGAGATCTGGAAAACACACTCGTTTTAGCTTGACCAAAGTTTGTGCTTCTTAATAGTGCAAAAACATAAAACATGGATTTTAGTGTACAAAAATAGTTAATTTCATACTTTAAGCTACACCGTACACTATGCAAAGCCATGTTGGAAATCGTCCTCCTATCCATAGTATTTATCGTCGTTAAAGCTTTCTTGGTAGCGATGATTGTGAGATGGTAACAAAGAATAATGGAGTCAAAGAAGGTTAGGACCTAAATCCTATATACAGACCAAGTGTTCCTTCAGTGTTGCTTAGAACTTCTGCGACCTATTGAAAAGAACGGAAGGGAAGAGATACTTTCATGATTAAACAATAAAAAATATTTAGGACAAACACAATTACTGAACACTCACGGTTCATAAACAAGTATGTCAGTTCTCTTACATACGTCGATTTTATCCATTCAGATCACGAGAAACTGGCATACGTCAATTTCATTCAACATGTCGATTTCGGGACTTATCGGAGGCTAGACGCACCATAAGTCAATTGTCTTTGTCAAAAACAGTTTATAATATTGTGCGACTTGTCTTTTAATGGCAACGCAAGATCGTAGTATATGATTAATTAATATCTTGATTAATGCCTTAACTGTTATTAATGCTAGCCTGTAACTATAAAATACTTAAAGAAATCTTAAACCAAAATGAAGCTTAGAATCCAAGTCTAACAGATACCTTAAGGGTCCTATTCCTTTCCCGAATGCTGACCAAAATGTTATCAGCCATCAAACTTCTTTTGGCTGCCTTACAGAAACGACAATACAGTAAATTTACTGTTCTGAATAAAGCGGCTATTTTGTTTTAATTTCCTCCCGATAAAGCATACTCAATCGTAATGAACTAAAGGAACACCTTCCTTAGCACCTTCATTCCCCAACGGCAATGCTTTAAAAAAAGTTGCCTTCTTTTTCCACATATCTTTCCTTCATGGAATTTGAGAATCCGAATATTGTTATCCTTCTCTATAGCCACTTTGTAAGTAATGTTCATTTACACTTTAATGTTATTGAATTTAGTGTCATTGATCAATAGTTTATGTACATGAACTTGTTATCCATACATGTCAACAAATCACGGTCGCCCGGTATCTAAATTTACGGACCGTGGTTTGGGGTAAATAAAACTGTTCTTGTTACGAGAGATTATTTAGAATATTTGATGGTATTCATTTGGACATAAACCGGAGACCTCACTGTCAATTTGCATGTAACCATTTTTGTCAGGGATCAAACATTTTATGTAAGGGAAATTGTGTCCACTATGAAAAATCTGCTTTTAAGCATGTTAAGGTTCTACTCGTCAGGAATGTAAAAACGAAATAATCTTGCATATAATTTAAGTTTTGACAAATAAAGCCAAGCATATCACCGTTATTACCAATTCAGCACAAATTCCAGCGAAATGGTTGATAGAGTTATAAACCTCGCATTGGATAGTCAGGAGGTGGGTCAGAGTGCACACAAATTCATTGTAGCCTCATGATTATGTTGTGTTGCTGTTCTTTTCAAATTTTAGAACTTAATAAACCTGCTACAATTTATGTACTTTATAGACATTTTGCCATCAGTCAATGTCTTCATTGATTAGCTGACTTCAGAGATGATCAGTCTCTATCATAGGCTATTTCTATGATGGAATAAAAAACAACTGCTTTTACTATAAAAAGAGAAAGACACTACATTATCCACGAAAATAAAAGATTGAATGCTATTCAGCACTGAAACACTTAACTTCTTCGAACGGTACATATTAAAGGGGTTAATTGAGTTGGTTCACAAAATTCAAAATTTTTTTTCACACCTGTTGCGATTTACTCACATCTTGATGGTAAATGATCAAACTAAGAGATTCTGCACATATGACTCACGAGTAAAATGACAATGATAGGGTAATTAATGATTGAAATCATTTATTACAAATTTGTGACCAGACACTTTTACCATTATGTAGTTATCATATGCAATCCCTGTCCACAAAACTACAATTTCTCACATTTTTGGTAACTATAGGGAGTGATACGTGAGTAATAGGGCTAATCAGAAGAATTTTCATGCACTGATTTCTTTCAAACCCGTCACAAAAATAGTCGATATCAACTCAATGAGCCCCTTTAAAACGGTTCAAACCACGCACTAGCATGTACTAACTGAACAAGATCAATTGACAATACTACTTTCTCGAAACCAGATAATTGCCTGGACAAAATCTTAGATAATAACTTTGTGGGATCAAGATTGAGAAAGACTCAAAATATTGTGAAATGGCTTGAGATGATATTTTCCCTGCCCCTTTGTAGAGTCAAACAAGACTACGGTATCCTCAATTAATTGATATCCCGAACCTAAGTGAAAGGATGCCACCAATAAAGCTCCCCCGCAATAAACGAGAAAACAGAAGCCTAGCCGGTCAAGGTTTGATCATAAAAATTAAACATTTCTCCATGACCTGCTAACCTTTCATTTACAAGAAGGCATGGAGGTATGACAAACCACTGGCACTTTTGAATCAAAGTTAAACTGTTTTGTTTCAAATCCCCCACAAAATCTTAAAGTGTGCCTCTCTTTTGCATTAGTCATATAGAGGACTCGGGTGTTTTTTTTTTTAAAGTGCGGTTGTCGCTTGATATCAGATGGTGGCACCGCTTACACTTAACTTCCTTTTTTTCTGAAAGTTCAGCTAGACGCCAAAAAACGTCAATCAGAGGTTACCCAATACGAGTTCTACTCTTTACTTTACTAGGGGGAGGGGTATCCTAGCTCCTTTCGAGCAAAACTGTGGTCTGTTTCGGGCAAAATGTAATCTATTTTGGAGGCATGCGGTTATAGAGTTTCGGGTCTCTCTTTCCCAGTGGTTCGCTGTGATCACAGTGACACAGCGTGTAAAAATTTATTTTGGTAATAAACAATGAAACTTCTTGGAACTTCCTGGTACTGTTTATTTAAAAGATTGTATTGTGTTGTATAAGCGTTTCCAGAAAACATTTTAAGTGGCCACAAATGCACAGTGTATACATATCTTGAGTGCCCTTTTTTCTGGCGGTCCCTGGCAGATTTCTTTGGCTGTAAAGTGACAATGTAAGCTTCCTTGCGACGGGGATTAGTGTAAAGACTAAAACAAAGCACTCTCCTCATGGTAGTGCATGTAATTAGTATGTCACGTGACATCAGCTCGTGTCTAAACACAAAACTGAAGGTTAGTGTTCGTGCGCAACTGTAGTTTAATGTTCGTTCGTAGGTGTGTTGGCGGTACGTGTGCACATCAATACAATAGAAGCAATTGCTTTACGGAGTATGCTAGACGAAAAGGTTGAAATCCATGTACAGAAGTAAGGAGGGTCGCTACATTGAATGATATTGATGTAGTCGCATTGTACTTTGTTAATTGTGCAAACTCGTATTTTGATCAGTCCCTGTGCAGTAACTGAAAAGATCAACACGTTCATAGGATATCTTAGACATTCCGTTTAAAGTTTGCCTATTCTGAGCTATCTGTTACAAAAGTTCCAAAAATGCCGAGCGAAGAGCTGACCAATCAAAATGCGCAAGATATCAAGCCAGTGACATTTTTATCGATACTGAGCGACTTTGCTGACAACACAACAGCTCACGGAATTCCACGAATAATTTTAAATCCTGGAATTTTTGTGAAGCTAGTCTGGTCACTCTTGGTCTCTGTTGCTTTTTTAATTTTTTTCATTCACATATCTAGTTTGCTGTCAAATTACTATACCTTTCGCACTAACGTAGAGTTGATCAGCAGTAAATATGTAGAGTTCCCAGCTGTCACCATCTGCAATTTCAACAGGATGAAGCGATCAAAGCTGGGAGGTAAACAGTGGTACTCTTTGTGTTTTATGTAAGTGAGTAAGGGTGTGCTTGTTCGATTGTACCTGTGTGATTTACAAAGTGGTCAGTTTTATTTTCCATTCGGAAAATCGAAGTCCCAAAGTACTTGTTTAGTCTCGGAAAAAGCTTGAAAGGTACAAAGGGAGGGGGTAGTCTCAGACCCGGTCCTTAACGGGCAACGAAGATTGATCCATGTACGAAGAATGACTTCACTAATGCCTTTACGCCTCTGAAAAAGCTAGGCAACCATTTTCCTGTTTAGCCTAGTAGCCTATACCAAGACAAATCTCACCTTTGCCAAGAAGGCAGTAACACTTTTGGCTTCCTAATGCTTTTATTAAAATGATAAATCTCAATTTGTTTCTGGATACAATACCGTAAAATACATGGAATAATAACATTTTTTTCAAATATCTTTGCCAAAAAGTGCTGATAAATCAGGGTTCCTTGGATTTTTTCGCAATGAAGTAAAAAATTAACTTTTTTCTCGAAAAATAACGAATTTCTTGAAATGAACATGCTAAAGAAGGATGAGAGCAACAACGCCATTTTGCATGTCTTTACCAGTAGAGTCAGAATTCACTTTGATTTCCTGGATGTTTTTCAAAATATGTTAAACCAAAAATATCGTCTTTGTTAAAAATAGGTAAAAGACTCATTTGAATTTTTTGCCAAAGTGATGATAATTATTGCTGGTTTAATTAGTAAATAATAAAACTGTCGAACATAAAAATTGTAAAAGATGAAAATTATAGTAGGCCTAACCTTTTTAATATTAATACCGTCCAAAAGCAAATCTTCTCCAAACTGTTGATAAGGTCCAATAAGGTCAATACCAATGACGATACAGTGAGAGAAGTAGCATATCTGTTCTATCCCAATCGGTATAAGGTTAAAGTTTTGAAATTAGCCGAAAGTGAAATACACAATGATTCTCTATGAAGTCTTTGAGATGTATCTTTGCATTACATGTAACTGTCATCTTAAACTGTGCATGTATTTAAGCAAAAGCACACGGATTGTTCGCAGTCCACGTACAATCATGCATTTCCTGAGCTCAATTCCTTCCATATTTTACGTTAATAACCTTCCGTTTTTTAATCTTTAATGCATAACTATAGACCATTTGGCAAGGATTTGTTCAGTACACTTACAAGTGAATATGCGATCTTCAGTTTCCTGCAAAACTCAACCAACTGACCAATCAGCTTATTTGGTCAAAAACTGTTCTGGCATGTGAAAGAAACATTGGTATCACACAACTAGTAATGTCAGTTTATTGCACCTAGCAGTGGCGTAACTTATATGCGCTCTGAGGGGGCGAACCCCCTGGTACCCGGGCTAGGGGGCACCCGGCGGGTCTGGCACCCACGATGATACTTTGTTTGTAATAGAATTTTCGTCAGTGGAAGCCTTTCCCACCTGGGCCAGCATAGGATTATACTTTTCACCGTAACTATTGAAATCTTGAGAAGATATCAAGCTGCCTGATCATAGCTTTTTATATCTTTTAGTACTGGAATCGAAACATCTGCTTTGACTGAATGTTCATATTGTAAATAGGTTGACCGCTCTCAATACAACAAGCAAAAACAGCATGGTATGCAGTATTCGAGCTGACTGCAATCGCTTCATGACAAAGGAAAATGTAGACCCCCGCAAAGACAAAGAAGCCGATAGACTCGTTTTTAGGGATGTTAACTCCACGCATTTAGCGTGAGAGACACGCATTTCCCACGCTCACAAGACAAGACAAGGGAATCGCGATTTCCTGCAATTTAGGGGTATTTTTGGCAAAAAGTCCCCCTGGCTGGATGCTCCGATGGTAGTGCTCCGTGTCAATAGTCTCCCAGCGAATCTCACTCTCACCAGTCACAAAAAGTTGATAGCCTTGAATCATTTTCAAAGGGTTGTACATAGATAAAAGGTTTTGGATATACCTAGTATTTTCATTTGGTATACGTGCAGATGTGACAAGTAATGAATTGGCCTAGACTTTCATTTTGGGTGATGTTAGGCCGTTATTGTAGAGGCATTTGGAAAAGCTTAGACTTATTTGCAATAACCCACTACATCTACGTTAGGATAGGTACATAGCACATAGGCAGCCTATTATTCCCGGCGTTATTCGCTCTGTTGCATCATGCGCACATGTCATTTGGTCAGGAGGCACCCAACCCATCTTGCGCCCGGGCACCCTGAATCAAAGTTGCACCACTGCATCCTAGCTAACTCTCGACACAGGTCTCTCAGTATTTAAAGGTTTAGGGTAACCTTCCCCTACCATCAGATCAAATGCCAAGTCCGATTTCACCTTAAAAAGATGTTGCCAATAATTTATTATTATCTTTACTTACTAGGATAAAAAACCCAGTTGGCCAGGAGTAACAAAATAATTTAATTGACATGTGTAAAAGACCCCCTAATCACAACCAGCAATATGTTCGCGAGTTTTAGTTTGAAGGGTTTGCTTTGAGAACGGTAGCACATTTGTCACCAACTAACGTGTAGTTTGTATGGATACTAAGAACCTAACCAACAGCGACATCGATGTGAGTTATGTAGACGTTGTTGGCCTGTAGAGTTACAGTTCCTAATGATTTGTTCAACGTTTAAGTGTTCAGAAATGTGTTATTCATCCTCACACATGTTAGTAAGAATGAAACGTTTCATCTATCGACACGAGGACTTTTCTTCTTATCAAAAGAAGGCAAAAATCATACAAAGTATATACATATATATATATATATATCTGTATATATATATATATATATATATATATCAAGAAAACAAAAACTGAAACAGACGACGACATTCAGAGTACAATAGTTTATATTAAAAACGAATATTTCAGACACTCCTGTGTCCTTCATCAGCGCAACAGCAAATGTACCAAAGTCAAAACAAACAAAGAGCAATAGCAAACACCGTCAAATGCGCGGAGATGTTTTCTCTCTAATGGTTTGAATTTATAAGCCCAGACCGCGTTCCTGTAAGTGAAAAGCGCGCAAGGGAGGTGAAAGGTTGTCAAGGACTAACGTTTGCTAACAAAGCTGAAACTTCTGAGCATTCCCAAATCCTTGTTCATTTACCTCGTGTTTCCCAGTGATAAATATCGTGTATGCGACTTATGCAATGATGTTGCATTTCTTACTCGCGCTTACCGCAGCAAACGGAGAATCACATTGCTCCGAAACCGTACGCAGGGGAGCATCTTTTCATTCACTAGATCATGGGCGTGGATCATGGGGGACGGGGGGACGCGCCCCCCTCACTTTTTTGGAAGGGGGACATCGCCAAAAAGTCCCCCCACTTTTTCAAAAATGATGAAAACTAAAACTGTGGTAACGAATTGACATTACATATTAAAGCTAAATTTTGCCAAAATATGGCACCATTTGCAATAGAAATACTTTATAATTTTATTTTTTCTTCAAAGGGGACAGCGATTCATAAATGGTGAAAAGTCTAACAATTAGCTATTCACTCACTTCACGAAATGAAGTTTATTTTCGACGGTGAGATGTTTGTTTTGATGTTCAGTTGATCTCTCAATAAAAAGCTTCAAACACAATTGTGTTATAAAACTGCCATTATTCGTCACTGTAATATTTCAGTCATCGGCTGTCATGGGCCGTCAACTGATATTTCATTAGTTGCAATTATTATGCATTTAGTAGTAATCATGACAGATAACAATATGAATCACGCCACTCATAGTCAGGGATCTCAGAATTTGTTGAGGCAAAAAGTGAAGCGTGATATCAAAAGGGCATTCGCAACGAAAAGGGTGATCGATCAAATCTCTCTCCACCTATTTATAATGTAGCAAAATCACTAGACTGATAGAATTGTTTCAACAGAGTGTATTTATTTGGTTTAATAAGCTTTTAAAAACTACATTAATTTAAGTGGCAGTGATTCATGCATCCGTGAGCATGCAGTACATTCGTCCTTTCAGCAACCCTGTTAGAAGTCCAGGGTTAAAAAAATCTATAAATGACATGGATCATTCACCAAATTTTTATAATCCGGATGATTTCGGGTGTTTGGGTGTTCAGGAAAGCATACACTCCAAAATCAAGGTTAGGGTTCAGACTCTTGAGGCAACTCAGGTACCGGTTTGGCCTTTAATATTCCTGTAGCAAAAACAAGGAAAGGTCTAGAACGTGGTTTATCAAAAATATTACAGAACTCAAAAAAAAATGAGTTTGCGATTGGCCATAGGCGCTCGAGGTGGGGCAGGGGCAGACGGCCTCCCCCAAACAATTTTAAGGTCGAAAAGTCGAACAGGAAACTACAAAAATTAGGGTAAAATTCCGGCAGAGATGAAGTCAAAGTGAAAGGATTGCCCAAATTTTCTACTGAGTACCCGAAGTTTTGATCGAATGCCCAAAAAATGTAGTCGTTTGTTCGTCTATTTATGCACCTGAACTGAAACGAAATTCGGGCAACTTTTTTAAGATTCAGGAAAAAAATTTTCCTGCCCCAAAATTGGAAGAGTCCCGTACGCCGATGCTATTGGCCCCTGCCTTCACCACCCTGGTAAAAATCAAGCGGAATGTTCAAATAGTCGCTCGTTCATTTGTATGTACCAAAGGCACGTGCCAGTTGCACCTTGGGTTTGCCCCCCCCCCCCATGTGCTCCAGGTGTGCAGCAGATGTGTCCCTAGTTATGAATTTCTAGCTACGCCACTGGAAAGAGTATGCAATGCAGATTAGAAAGATTATGCCCAGCTCCGCAAAATGATTGGAAACGAGAAAGTTGACTTGTCGATGATTGATTTTTGTGATTATTAAACAGCAATCTAAACTTGGGGCCCGTTTGGCCAACATAGTTACCTTCTTTGCACGCAGTACAACATAAAAGGTATGCATCATTAGGAGTTTCACAATTAAAAGAAGGCAGTCGAATAGAAATACGTGATCCGGGTGGAGTGAACGATTGATCTGTTATAATGAAGTTACATACTTGATATCTGGGCTTATTGCATGTTTTGTTACCAGTAGTTAAAGTCTGAACTAACTTAGATGATATCAGAAGTGTCTTTGAGTTAGGGGGCTGTCTCCTAGCTTTCAGGGGAGGATCCCGAAACAAATCTGATATAGAACTATCATTTCAAAGTACATCAAAATCATCACGAATTATGTTGTGCATGTTTTCATTTTTGTGGTAATAATCAAGAATTAGGGGATACGAGAACTGCAGGCTTTAGATCTTATATAATTGGGATCTGGAATACCTCGATGCTCTTAACATACTATCCTTAATTAATTTAAGCGAATCGTCATTTTCAAGGAAGTAGCCCACTAGATTACCAACAAGTCTATCGTACTCAAACTGAGAGGAACAGTTAAGCTTAATACGAATACATTGGGAAAATTCTATGGATTTTTTCAAACTAATATAGTGAGAACTATTAAAGTTAAGATAGCGTGTGTATCCTTTGGATTGCAACACAGAGTTGCAGCTATAGAACTATGATTAAGTTGAACCATTTCATCGAGAAAAGGAATTTCTACATTAGAATAACTATGGGTGAATTTGATAGATGGATGAAAGTCATTACAAAATGTAAAGAAGGCTTTGAGATTATCAAGTCCATACGGCCAAAAATATCATCAATATACCTATGGTAATGTAAAGGCTTTCACTGTAGATTTGACAAAAACTTCATTTCATTTCATTTATTTGTTTTATCACAATCTCAAGAATACAGTACGATAAAAATATTTACATTATGCATTACATGATTGTATGAGTTCTTCAACAAGTTGTGAAAGGAAGCCTT
>WURT03667689.1:0-17630 GCA_009936505.3 Holothuria glaberrima | reverse complement strand
ACGGTGGCGGATCGCAATAGCTCAAACAGCTCTTAGAGCTGGTTTGAGCTAATAATTAGTGTGTAGATTTGTCATGTTAAGAGAAAGAACCATTTTGGTGGAGGTCAAATGTCATTTGAGGTCACTGGAGGTCAAAATCTGAAAACCTTGGAAATGTAAACAGTATATCTTGGCATGGGGACGAGTTGGCATGAGGCAAGTTGGCATTGGAGAAGTTGGAATGGTGCTGAGTTGTCATGGGGGCGAGTTGGTATAGGGCGAGTTGGCATGGGGACCAGTTGGCATCATGGTGCCGAGCTTTCATAGGGGCGAGTTGGCATGGTGCCAAGTTGTCTTAGAGGCGAGTTGGCATGGGGGTAAGTTGTCATGGGGCCCAGTTGTCATGGGGGTGAGTTGGTATAGGGCGAGTTGGCATGGGGGTGAGTTGGTATAGGGCGAGTTGGCATGGGGGCAAGTTGACATATAGGACCAGATTGGCAGGGGCCGAGTTGGCATGTAGGCTCACTTGTTCCAGGGATCTCACAGTATCAAGAAAAATTCTAAACAAGATTTCCGTACAAACGAATAAAAGAATTTCTCAGAACAAAAAGTAGTTCACATGTTGAGTGAATGTATTGTCTGTTTGGCTCTTGTCAATTTCCAAACCACAGTACACAAAACATATTTTACAAAGGCAAGGAATCACTAAGCCTTTTAGCTTTCTGGTTATGAAATGTAACCACTACAGTCATGCCTTTCTGTGCATAAGGGTAACAAAAGAAGGGGGTAGAAAGTTTTGTCTTTTCAGGTTTTAAACTGAGTGGTATGGACTTGAAAGAAATGTTGTTTCATAGTGCCTTCTAATGTGCTTGCTTCCCTTAAGATAACAGCTAGGCTATACCCTTGTTTTTTGTGCATATGTGCTGGTGTGTTTGTATGTGATTCCTTGTGTGTATGTATTTATATACCAAAATGCCAATACCCGATTGAACTGTCTCAGAGATGGTCTCATCAATGATTGAAATGTGTTTGACTTGAAGTAGGCTTGGGTGAGTGACTAAACCCTGTTGTATGGTTGCAACTTATGGTTGATGCTGAAGTAGCCACTACCCTTTCTTAGTACCTTTTCAGTGACAAAATCAATGCTTGAGTTCTTTCTTCTTGTAGTAAGACATTTTAACAAGTTAAAATACCAGACAGGCAAATAAACCCTTTCTTGGTATTTACTTCATTTAGGCCATCCTCAAACTGAGGTGAACACTGAATAGACTCCTACTTACCCTATCCACTTTAGGCTGTTCAGCCTGTTCATGCATCTCCTTCCAGTTGTCTATTCACCTCAGTTTGAGGTAGCCTCACATGAAGTATCTCCCCTTTTCTTAAAATACTTGTTTATCCCTTTCCTACAAGTTAGAAGAATGAAGTTATTATAGCACAACCTGAGTTGTCCCAACTTTTATCAAGGAAAGACTGATGCTGTGGTGTCATAGAATAGTGTGGGTCAAAAATGCATTGTGTTGATGGTCATTATGAGTTTTTACTCCATTCAGGATGAAGACACTAGTAGCTACCAATACCTGATTCCAAACATGTTTTGGTCCATGAATAGCAATATTATTGGCCTGCTTAATTAGAAAGTTTGATTGGGTCATGCTTCACCTTATAACACAAGCTCTAACTTTCTAAATACTTCAGTTCACTAATTGACCAATTTTTGAAACCCTCCTTATGGTACACAAACCTTCAGTCTTGTTACTTCATTAATATCAGCTCAACTTTTGTTCTTGTAACTTCACTTTCAGGTGACCCTGATGACCTGGTGATCTGTCACAATTCTAACAATTATCTTCATGATTGGCGATCCATCAAAAATCTGACAGTGCTCAATCTAGTGTATGATGTCTTCCCACCAGAGTTAGTCTCAATGGTAGTCACTGAGCTGGGTATGATACCATGTACATCAGTACCAGTAGTGCTCAGAGTTAAAAATGTAGAGGGATGAAAAACTTGAAGCAAGTCCAGAAGCTTTAACATATTCATTCTGTTCCACTGTATGGAGTCAGTGATTGAAACCAATTTATCTCTCTGCAGTGATAGAGCTAGATTATGTTGTCATACTGGCAAGCATTAATAGAAATGATTTGTATCTAAAGTAAAAAGCAAGACTTGGAAGAAATTTTGACAACTACCATGTGACAGCATACTCCTCTCTGATTGCCTTTTATTCTGTCCAGTTTAACATATAATAAAAATGGAGTAGTATGTCTTGCTTTTGGAATCTTCAAGTGACTGAAAAAAGCAAATCTTCTAGTTCACATGGAGATTATGCTTGTAGCAAACTGGCCCACATCAGCTACTGTGGCACATGGGCTTTATAGCATATGACCTAAATGTTGACAATTGAAACAAAAAACGTAATTGTGCAAGAAAGTGCTGACCTATGTAGAACAACCACAGGTATTTGCCATCTCCGGGTAACTGCCTTTTAAGAAAGTCTGATATATCAATCTCTCACTCTTGCTGCTAATTGTATGTCACTTTTGTGTTTGTCCAGAACAGCAGCTCTCTTTTCCCATGTAATAGCCTGTGCAGTATATTCCTTGTTCAGTTATATCCCTTTACATCTCCACAAGTTAACACTGAAAAATTTTTGGAATATTTATAGAAATGTGTTACATAGGACTGGTTGATTGCTAGTGTCTATTCAAAACATTGCAACATCTGGTCATATTTATATTGTGCCACCCACAGAGTTGGTGTGTGTGGTGCACCTCCTTGGTAGTACTCATTGCACAGGTGGTTATGCTACACAGTAATGATCAGACCTCAGTCTAGGTTTCAGTCTAGACTGTTAGTTTAAGAGCTACCAGATTACATTCACTCACAAGTGAAAATGCAATTGTTCAACACAACAAGAGGAAATTACATCAGTAAGTAATATTTATTGTAATGACATTTGCATCCAAAGTTGGACACTGTCTTCTTTGCTTTGGCAGATATTGTCTGGGAGGCCTTAAATAGGGGCACAGCAAACAGGGTCTGCTCTGCAGAGTACAGATCTACCGATCTGGTAATAAAATTTCAGTTGAGCAGGTACCAATAGGGTAAGTTAACAGTCCTGTTTACGCATCTTGCTTGGTTGAGTGTATAAATCAATTTTACCAGTACTCCTGACATCAAAAACATGTGGAAAGGATTTTCAGGCAGATTTGAGTAACAGGCGTGTTTATGTCATGACATGAGTTGTACCTTTGTATGGGTACCCAGGGCAAATGAAGGAACTGAAGCCTTGGAAGGGATTTCATATTGTAATATAAACAATAGGTGTATGCTGAACATCTCACTGTTGATTCCCTTTAGTTTGAAATACTCAACTCCAAACATTTGTGAAATGTCCACTACTAACAATTCATTCACGAGTTGAACTAATAAACCACTTCCCTCAGTACTAGGTCATCTAGAGTAGGACAGCTCTCCAGTTGGGAAATTGCAAAAGTGATCTGATGGCAGCCAACCTGTCAAGATGATGTGGCATTTCATAAAAGTTTCTCTTGATTTTCATTAGATTTCAAATTGTTTTAACCTTGTTTTAGGCAGGGTTGCAACTTCATCAACATGCTATGTGAAGGCTTTAATGCAAAGATCTGTCTCATACAATCACATTTAAACCCACCAGATGTGAATAAGAAATTTGGTGTGATTGACAAACTATTGTAGACTGGGGTGTGGTAATGACTCCTGCTTCCAGGTAAACTTGTAAGAAGTTCCTACAAGTTTACTTTGGGTTGAACATGTGATAACCTTAACTATCAATGTCTCAAACTTGCTTTTAAGAAATGGATTGCAAGTCAGTTAAAGTTTCACAGAAATCTTTCTTATGTTTTCTTCATGTGTAAATTAAGGGGATGTAATTCTTTAAAGAAGTATGACACTTTAGTTATGGGTAAAATAATCCTTCAAGTTTCAACAATATTTTGTGAAACCAACTAGATGAAAACAAAGAATTACAGCTAAAACTCACTGTCAAAATGTGCTCGTTTTAAGCTTTCTCAAGGGTTTCTGCACATTAACAACAATTAATTTCTAGAAATTTTCTCCAACGTATCTTAAAGACAAATTATGAATAATCCTTGATCTACTTGAATGTAAAAAGAAGTTACCTATTCTTCATGAACTTGCTTGACTTGTCTTTTTTTACAGTATTCCATAACTCTCCAGGCCTGGAAAGTAAATTTAGATTTCATGGCTAGAACCAGGCCTGCTACCAGGAGACTGCTCTCTTGTTCCCAACCATGCTGTTCCTCCCCCACTGAACTTTATTGCCATGACAATTACCAGTCACCACTAGAATGAAACTAACTACCTCACAACAGTACAAGGGCAGATCCAAGATTTTCCATGTGTCAGGATTTTGTTGTTGGGGAAACAGGTCAAAATCATCCAACTGCACTTAAGGGGCCACAGAAAGACAAAGCTTTTATCCAGGGGATGTGAGGACTTCGTAGTGGCCCTTGATGAGGGCATCAAAAGGATTCTAAATTTCCTCATGTTTCCTATAAAATTGAAAAAAAAATCCTGTTTCCTACATTTGTATGAGTTTTGGCCAGTTTTCCAATGTTTATCTGTGCTTGCCAAAAACTTTTTCTGTGGTGTTCTGGGGTTAAATTCTTAGATTCTTTTTCCAAGATAGTGGCTTAGACAGGTATTACAGTGTATATAACAAATTCTCTTAATTAGATTGAAGCACAAAATGGCAATTATAGCATCCTGAAGTATTCTATGTGAAGTTGCATTTGGTATTAATGAGCTTAGTATTCCTTCATAAATTTGCCACTCTGACACTTCACAGTTTAATCTCTTTGAGGTAATTTGTAGTGTTGAGGGTCTGCAATAGCTGGTATCACATCACAGTTTGCAATGCAGTTGAGCACAGAAGTGAATAGCGATACAAAAATTAACCAGAAAGCCCAAAGGCTTAGTGATTCCTTGCTGAAAGGGGGATGTTGATCCCTTACTTCTTGATTACATTTTTTAGGATGCATTCACAATTTGACTCCTGCTGACTATGCATGACCTTTGAACCCCACCAAAACTTCAATAACAAAAAATTGAAAAAAAAAATACATATATCTTAGAAGAGATTTGTCTGTGCCTCCTCACATGTAATGTCATGCTTAGTTTTTGACCTTTGGTGACCTCAAATGACTTGTCACCTCCACCAAAAACAAAAGGGTTCCTCCTCTCAACATGACAAATCTATATACAAAGTATGAATAGCTTCTGCCCTTCCCACCTCTATGTATCATGTTATAAAGAATTTTAATTTTTGACCTTGGTCACAAAGTTTTCCATCTTTGACCTCTAGTGACCTCAAATGACCTTTGACCACCACCAAATACAATGGGGTTCTTCCTCTTAACATGACAAATCTATAAACCAAATATGAAAAGTGTCTGTCATTCCTGTCTTAAGATATCGAGATTATAAGCCATTTACAAGGTTTTTGCAGTTTAACCTCTCGTGACCACAAATGCCCTTTGACCTCCACCGAAAACAATAGGGTTCTTCCCCCTCAACATGACAAATTTAAATATCAAATACGAAAGTGTCAGTCATTCCTATCTCAAGATATCATAATTACAAGGTTTTTGGTCTTTGACCTCTGGTGACCTCAAATGACCTTTGCCCTCCACTAAAAACAATAGGGTTCTTCCTCTCAACATGACACATCTATATACCACATATGAAAAGTGTCGGTCATTCCTTTCTCAAGATATAGCAATTACAAGGTTTTCGGTTTCAGACCACTGGTGACCTCAAATGACCTTTGACAAATCTATATATCAAATATAAAAAGTGTCAGTCATTCTTATCGAGATATCCTGTTTACAAGGTTTTTGGTTTTGACTTCCGGTGACCTCAAATGATCTTTGACCTCTACCAAAAACAATAGGGTTCTTCCTCTTAACATAACAAATTTATATACCACATATGAAAAGTCGGTCATTGTTATCTTGAGATATCGTGTTTACAAGCTAGGCGTCACATACACACACATACATACACACACACACACGACATCACCATCGTATAGATTCCTTGTCTGCCTTCGGCAAGGAATCAAAAACAAATTATAGATTTCTATACAAAATAAAAAATGCATAGCATTTTTGCTATGCAAATAAATATCCTTAAGGCGGACCCTAGTTGAAATGGTTGGATGGTTATTCACCATCGATGTCAATCAATATTCCCCATTTTCATCATATATCGGTATCGGCAAAATTTACCATAAATGCTGATAGGCCCCCTATTACCTAAACAATATCATCCCATATGTCATGAAAATGGGATGCTATTTGAGTATTTTTGAATGCAAGATCCAATATTTCACCTCATCAAGATGAAAGGACACTTCATCATGGTGCCCCGTAGCATATGGTTAGTTGCCGAATGCTTATTTCCCCAAATATCGGCATTGGATGAAAACTGAAATTTCGGTATGGGTAATATCGGCTTCTTGTGATATCAGTGCTGATTGTCAAAAGGGTGAATGAGGACCCTATGCCTGACATCCCTGTTGGTCATGCAATCCTCCATATTTCAACTCCTACCTCTGCTTTGCATGCTCAGATGGCTGTTCTGTGATATGGTCAGTTCTTATGCTAAACATATTGTAGTACTGTGGTTCCAACTTCCAATTATTTTCCCTGCCATCTACTGTGATATTCTCCTTATGCAGACTAGCCACTAGTTCATTTGATTGTTCAAATGTTTGGAGAAAATGAAGTCTCACTTAACAAGTTTACAACATGCAGATCTCTTAAGAAGTTTTCCCTGAACCCTTCTAGAGACTCTATGGCAGGCCCCTGGATGACACATCAATTTATCCAACAGACCAAAGTGGAAAATCTGATGTATGCAGAGCCCATCATTGGTTGCAAGTATTATTGGAGCTGTTTGAATATGGACATACAGTATGCAACAGTTCACTGCCCTAATAACCACCCATTCATTCAAAACATCATACCCTGTGTTCACAACTTTTAATGTCACAACTTTTGCTGCCTCTCTGGTATGCACTAACAGTAACATTTATGGAGAATCTCAATTGCTAATCACAATTGCTGTTGACTTCAACAGTAAAAATTTATAATTAATGAGTTAGGTATGCTAGGGTATGTAGAAAAAGAAATTTTTATAACATGAGATGCTTATGAAAGTGACTATACTTTAAAATTTTCAGGGTGCATGTGCAAGCCTCCCCACAACAAACAGAACAAATATAAACACTCAACGGAAAACTTCAAGTACAGTAGAACTGAATTTATTACCTTCCAAATTAATTCAGATAGAACAGAGATGTTCAGTTATTACACAGGGAGATGAAGCATGAACCTGCATGCACTTTTCTTGAAAGGCTCTGCAAACTTTAGTGGCTTTAGCTTCTTACCCACCAGCTATCCCCAGCTGTTCTCAAACACTAAGAAGAAAACAGTTCTAGAATTCTGACATGCAATCTGCCTCCCAGATAACTTGTTCTGTCCCCAACCATTTTCAATAGCTTGGTGATGCATCCAACATCCTAAAACCTAAAGTACCTGAGGATACAACAGCTGGTCAACCGCTCATTATGTCTGACTGAACCATCGAGGTCTGTGTCATGTTATGGCTCTGTGCCAGCCTGGCTGAAAAGTGCCTCAGTTACTGTAGCACATATCTAAAAGCAGCTACAAGTAGACATCTACTGCAACTGTGAAGTTGATGGGTTTAGTTTTGTATCATATGTGACTCTGCTTCAGCCTGGCTGAAAAGAGCAATACTATTACTGCAGTATATATCTAAACAGCAGTTACAAGTATTGTGACCTTGACAAGGGTACAAACAAGCAAAGAGCATTTCAAGTTTACTAAATATGGAATAGGCTTGGGCTGGTATTAAAATAAACCTGACTCTCATTCAAGCCTTAAAGCTTTGAGTTGACTCCTGTGAGTTTGTGATTCCTCAGTACTTTGCAATTCTGTCCAAAATATGCACAAAAATCATACTTAAAGTTTGCATTTGTGTTATTTCACTGGTTGCAATCAAGTATTATTACAAAATGGAATCTGTTGTCTCCTTTCTATTCATTAGGAAGTTTCCTCTTCAGATGGTTATGACATTGCCAGGTATAGGCACCTCAGTCACTGAGAAGCCTTTGTATCAGCCTACTGGTGTATTATATATACCCACTGGTAGGCTAGAATCAAAAGTTAATTGTGACTGAGGTGCACGTTCTTGTATCAGTCACGAAGTCATTGCAGGAGGTGCGACTCCATTCAGAGTTACCACTAACAGGGCCCCAGGTAATTGTCTCCAAAATATTGGAGTCCATCTCCCAAGCCTAATATGGAACTCTCACTAATATGGTGTAGTGTTAACTTGAACAAAAAGCTGAAAAAAAGGCTCTATTTGATATCATGTTTCAAGATATAATAACTGAACATTGCAGATCTGTGCACACCTCAGATATACATAAAGTGTAGTCCATGAAAATTCAAATTGTTCACTTAAGATACCAGGTTCTGCAGTATAAGTGTAAAAGAGAAATCAACATAAAGTACTGGTAGTACTTGAAACCAGGACAATTATTGTATCAGCTTTATTACTCTTCACTGCCCCAATGCTTCAGGTCAGCCTTACTACTAACTGCTGTAGTACAGTAATGAGAATACTTATGACCCACAAACTTAACCTACACCATGGAATATCTGACATAATCTAGAATATTTAGTCAAAGACTATTGTTTAAACCCCATTTTTCCTACTGGAAAATACCAATACTTTCAGTGTGACAATATCACCATAATGACAACAGAGTCCTTGTTATAGAAGTGAAAAGGTTCCATAAAGGTCCATGAAATCACTTTTGGTTTCTCTTTTATTCATATAAAGGGACATCCAAAGGGCTATATTAAAATGCTCTTGACAGAATTGCACTCGAGCAGTTGTCAGTAATACATGAAACTTTTCTGGTATTCACCACTGAACTGCAAATTTACACGTGCACACACACACTATCTCTCTTTTTCTTTCTCTTCCCATCACTGACTTTTTGAAAATATAATCTTCTATAAAGTTTTCTGAATTCTTCAGAAGTGGAGACCACCAACTACATCAATAATTAACATCACAGAAAAGTTATCTTTTGCATATCCTTATTTCTACTACATGAATCCATAATTTATCAACAGTCATTAAACAAACATGACCTTATCCTTCTTAGCTTGAGCGAATACTGCTAAAATGCTAGAAAACACAGTGTTAGGTTCCAAAGATGCGTCTATCTTAGAATGGAGCCCTTGTTTCTTATAGTAATCTACAAGAGGCACTGTTTGAGAGTGGTAAGCCATCAGTCGCTTCTTTAGGGTTTCTTCATTGTCATCTGACCTCTTAATAAGAGGCTCTCCTGTCACCTAGGTATGAGAAATAATGGAACAATACTTAATATCCAAGACATGAAACAAAATGGAACAATACTTAATATCCAAGACATGAAACAAAATGGAAACATTCAAGGAAGCAGTCTTAGAGTAACAGTTATAATGATTTGAATAATTCATTTATTTTTTGACAGAGTGATCTTATTGTAAAAGCACAGAAATCTAAATCATGTGAAATGTGAGTATTTTGAACACTACATAATCATCAACTCTGTCTGGCCCAGGTAAAAAGTAACCTTTATTTTTTTGTGACTACGTCACTGGCACCAATTTAGCATGAAGTATGCAAAGGAGCCATTACAATCAGTGTACAATACAAAGGACATAAAGCACATAACTGTATACACAATAAACAAATAACACTGTTCAAGTAAGCAAAATGCCTCTCTTACACTTTTAACCCTGTTCATGATAATCCCTGTGTTTCTCAAGGCTAACACTATTTAGCAGAAAGGTTTTGAGATTTTGACCTCTAGTAACCCCAAATGACCTTTGACCTCCACCAAAATCAAGATCATCCAGTTTTTAAGGGGGATCCACATACCAAGTATGAGATCTTCAAGGTTACCCTTCTTGAGATACCATGTTTACAAGCAAAGTGTCACATACACACATTCACACACAGACATACATACCTACATACACACCATCATGAATGTATAGGTTTCTCTTTTCATCAAAACCAAAAAGCAGGATAATCTTGTAATCCATATACTGGAGTCCAGGAAGCAGGTGTGAGTTAATCCTGTCAATCAGGAATTCAAATGCCCTGCTTCATCACAAAACTTGATATTAAATTAAATAGTTCTATTTAGTTCTGCTTGGACAAGAGTATTCTGACTGCTTGTCTAGAAACTTGTCAGAAGTCAGTGAGAGCTGTTTGGTTAAAAAAAAAAACAGTTTTGTAGCGAATTTGTAGTATCTGCCTTTGCAACTAGTGTGGTACTATAAGGCTGCGCTGAGAGAGTTTGAGGGTAAAACCAGAAAAGTTAGGGGTAGCCCTGTAGAAGGAGATAACTTAAAAGGATGCTGCACAATGGCTGAAAAACCTGAGTCAGCTGCTTAATTGTACATGTTATGTATGCCAAGTTTGTGGTAAGAAAAATTCTTTTAAAATAATGATTTAGAAATGTCGGTCTGTAACAGGTTTCCCAGTGAAAAATTGTACTTTGACAGTCATAGAAATGCTTGATAATTTTAGTGAATGTTCAACAATTATTGATTATTATGCATTGTGTCAGATTGCATTCCAATGTATGTAGTTATGGGTTAGTTTAAAATAGAGAACTAGACTCAGCAAATGAATTTGTAAAATGGATAGAGCCAGAAATATGTTAAGTTTACAGGAAGATGAGCGAGTAGATAGACCTACTAATTTACTGTGGTATATAAAAGTTATGTGAATTTAAAGATACTGTACCAAAGGACCTCACTATCTGTTATTTTCGGACTCCCATCCCCAGTGCCAGACACCACATTCATTTAAATTCAGAAGCATGATGTACTGTAAGGTGAAGGTCCACAAACCTTTACCATAGGGCTTGAGAGACCTCTCATCTACCAACAGACATGTAGAACATTGTCCAGTGAAATGAATAACTAGGACACCAAAGATTGAGCTGTTTGTATGTCTGTGCATGAATGTACTGTATGTAGGTGTTTTCCTGTGTGAGATTGTGCATGTGTATTTTGCTTGATTTTAGTTGCTAATAGGAAAGAAAGAGAAAAGACTTGATTATTTCGATACAAACCCAAGTTACTGTAATTATTTTGTGTACATGTAAGAACCTGACTGCGAAAAATGCATTGAAGTTTCAATGAATGATGATGTTCTATTCTGAAAAATGCCATGATGTCCCATTTCTTTCAGTCGCTGGTCAAATGTTATCTCGATGTGTTGGAAAAATAGTTCTGTGTTCATATTTGATCTTCAGAATTTGGGGGAAATTTTACTTTTTGACCTCTGGTGACCCCATGCAATGATCTTGGGAATTCTTAGGATATTTTGCTTTTTGACCTCTGGTGACCATACATGACCTTTGACCTCCACCAAAAACAAAAGGGGTCTTCTTCTGACCATTAGTCACCCATGTACAAAGTATGAAATCTATCCAACTTCCTACCTTGAAAAATTGTGTTTACAAAGTCCTCAGACATTGACCACCATGGTCCCAGATGACTTTTGACCTCCACAAAAAACAATGGGGTTCTTTTTTTTCACCTTAAGACATCCACATAGCAATAATGGAATTTATACAAGCTTCCTAACTTAAGATATCAGATACACATGGTTTTCAGAGTCTGACCCCAAATGACCTTTGACCTCCACCAAAGATAATAGGGTTCCTTTTCCCCATTTGGGGTACCTTCACACCAAGTTTGAGCTTCATAGAAGTTTCCCTTCTTGAAATTTTGTGTGGACAAGGTTTTCAGAGTTTGAATCCGAGTGGCCTCAAATGACCTTTGACCTCCACAAAAACAGGTTCTTCTTCTGTATATGGGGTACCTTGACACCAAGTTTGAGCTTCATAGAAGATTCCCTTCTTGAGATAGCGCATGCACAGTTTTCAGAGTTTGACCCCCAGTGACCTTTCACCTCCACCAAAAGCAATGGGGTTTTTTCTCTACATGGGGTACCTTCACACCAAGTTTTAACTTCATAGAAGTTTCCCTTCTTGAGATATCGCGTGCACAAGGTTTTCAAGTTTTCACCCCCGGTGATCTCAAATGACCTTTGACCTCCACCAAAAACAATAGGGTTCTCTATATGGGGTACCTACACACAAAGTTTGAGCTTTATAGAAGTTTCCTTCTTGAGATATCGCGTGCACAAGCCAAACTTGTGTAACAAACACACACATAAATACATACGTACACATGCCATCATGAATGCATAGGTTTCTCTTTCATCAAAACCAAAAACACCCCAGCATCAGAAACTTTTGCAGGGTGCATGCATGTCCCTACAATTGTGGTGAGAATCATCAGAATGTGACCTTTCTCAAATGGTATGGACTTGAGAAAGGTCACATTCAAGTTGTGGGCACATTAACATTTGGGTGCTAATTTTGAAATGCTCAAAACTTTTGCTTGGACTTCACATGTTATAGTAATATTATGACACATTGTGTATTGAAATGTGATGGTTTGTGACTTCAAGGGAGATTGTGTCACACAAATCTACTGCGATTGAGTGAGATGTTATCCCAGTACCCTACATGGCTATGAAACAACAACACAACGGCAACACAGAACTCAACTGTGTCTATGACAGCATTTTGCACAAGAGCCAATAATGATTTATAGATGTTGGCACATCAGCATGAGGTAATGTGTAGAACAGCTGCATGACTCAGCTACTTACATCATCTATCATAGGCACCTTAGGAGGGCTAAATTCTGTGTGGTATGTCCTACCACTTGGTTTATGGATCAGACGACCAGTAATTCTTTTAATGAGTAAAGAGTCATCAATGCTGAACTCCACCACTGCATCTAACTTGCTCTTCCTCTTCTCCAACAGTTCATCCAACTATAAAAAAGACCAAAAGAAAAAGATCAGCATTTTTTTTCACCTAATATTTTTAGCACTTCATAAAAAAAACAAGTTAAAGACTTAAAAAAAAAATTTATGTACCTGAAGTACATTCAGCCCCAAAGACTTAAACACACCTGCACATGCTGATGATACAAGTAATAGTAGTAGCAATCATTGTCCTAAGGTATCTCCATCCCACCCACAGATTTTGCGAACAACTTGTTTACCTATTAAACTACAATCTTGGACAAAACTGTTGGGACACTTTGTCATAATATTCTTGGATCTCAGTTCCCAGGTTTGCATGAAATCCCCGCTCCCCCTTCCAATGTTGCACAGAAAGAGTGACTATAACAGGATGACTGTGGTCAACATTGTGAAGGGGAGCGGGGTTGTCCCAACGAGTTTTGTCCAAGATTGTAGATGCTCACTTCACTGCATTGGAGCTTTTTATCTTTCTTACATTTTCTTAAATCCTTCTCATACTGAGTAACTTACACAGAGAGAAAAGAGGTGCAAAAGTGTGACATCACCATCAAAAAATCAAAAACTATCTTTCTTTTAGTTTTGAAACTGGTGTGTTTATATCACTGAATCTTAAATGGAAATCAGTTTTGAAAGATAAATATGTTTCCTTTTTTGTCTTGAAAAAATGCAGATAAGTTTGCAACAGAATCATATTCTAACATTTTTTGGAGGCTCCCTTCAAATGTTTAGGGCAAAGTTAAGGGAAACGCAATGAGACTACAAAACATAGGTAGAAAAAAGTGGAAATCTGGGAAGTTCCTTGATGGGTTATTTTAGTTTGTGGAAGGAAATTTGTCCTTACTGATTTTTACATACAACAGAAAACATGTCCAAACTTGTGGCTTGTTTTCTCCAGCCATGCTAGAAAAGCCGGAATAAAACCATGTAGGCTAAATTCATTAAACCAGAAAGCCAAAAGGCCTAGTGATTCCTTGCCATATAGATATATTGTAACAAACATAAACCAGAAAGCCAAAAGGCTTAGTGATTCCTTGACATATGATATATTGTAACAAACACAAATCACCCATATGACAAGCATGAGATCCCTCCTACTTTAGCTATCTTTGACCACCACAAAAATGATAGGGCTTTTCTACACAATATTAGCAATCCACATGCAAAGTTTGAGATCCCTCACAGTCATCCTTCTTGAAATATCATGTTTACAAGGTTTTGACCTCTGGTGACACTAAATGACCTTTGACCTCCACCAAAAACAATAGGGATCATCTACTCAATATGGCCGACCAACATACCAAGTATGAGAACCCTCGGAGTTATCCTTCTTGAGATGTCGTGTTTACAAGGTTTTAACCTTTTGACCTCTGGTGACCCCATATGACCTTTGACCTCCACCAAAAACAATAGGGATCATCTACTCAATATGACCAATCCACATACCAAGTATGAGATCCCTCGGAGATATCCTGTTTACAAGGTTTTGACCGTTTCACTCTCGGTAACCCCAAATGACCCTTGACCTCCACCAAAAACAATAGGGATCATCTACTCAATATGGCCAATCCACATACCAAGAATGAGATCCCTCGGAGTTATCCTTCTTGAGATATCGTGTTTACAAGGTTTTGACCGTTTGACCTCTGGTGACCCCAAATGACCCTTGACCTCCACCAAAAACAATAGGGATCATCTACTCACTATAGCCGGCCTACATACCAAGAATGAGATCCCTCGGAGTTACTCTTCTTGAGATATCATGTTTACAAGGTTTTGACCTGTGGTGACCCCAAATGACCTTTGACCTCCACCAGAAAACAACAGGGATCATCTACTCAGTATGGCCAACCCACATACCAAGTATGAGATCCCTTGGAGTTATCCTTCTTGAGCAGGGGCCGGCAACCTACGGCCCGCGGGTGCCAAGAATCCGGCCTGCTGAGAGCAGTCAAAATCGCGTACAAAAAGCACAATGTGCAATACTGGCGAGAACGCCTAGCCACGTATGTCTGTTATACTTATTTCAACTATCAAATTCCCGTACACGCATTGCCTCCAGAGAATCTACAGCTTAAATTTTCCCAAAAGCTATAAATAACTAAAACTGGGTGTGAAACACTGTGCCAGTAAATACACATTATATGCAGACAAGGGGGTACAGCTTCTGCACTGTACAATGACCGCTCTGCAATCGCCATTGAACGTGAGAAGTGCGTGCAGTCGGACCGGGCCCGGTGCAGTGTATTAAGGTGTAATGCAGTTTATAGTACACAAAGCCACTTAATTTACAATAGTCATGCAGTCCCGTTGCAGTATGTGAGGTTATTCAAAGATACACAGGCAGACGAAATTGGTGCGCGGAAAAAGTTTTGGCCTATTAAAAATGGCTGGTGTTAAAAGAAGAAAAGTGGATGTTGAATGTCGGGAATTTAAAGAAGAATGGACTGCAACATATTTTTTCATTGAAAGTCGGAATAGGCCGCTTTGCCTGATTTGCTTGGAAAGTGTGTCTGTGAAGAAGGGTGCATATGGGGATTTACTTTACCACTGTGAAGTTCACTGCTGGGACGAGACTACCATTTGAGGAATGAAACTACAGAATTCATGGAACTGAAAGGAATGGAAAGTCCCGAGTTCAGCAATGCCAAATGGATTACACAACTTGCTTTCCTGGTGGACATTACCAAACACCTGTGTCGTTTAAATGTGCAGCTTCAAGGTCGAGAGCAGCTGGTGAATGTTATGTATAGCCACATCGTAGCTTTTGAGACCAAGCTGGGGCTTTGGGAATCTCACTTGCAGCAGGGGAACTTCGCACAGTTCCCTAATCTGGCGGAACAAAATCCCCAAGATGCGACTGCTTTTGTCGAAGTTGTGGCTGAGCTTAAGGATCAGTTTTCCAACAGATTTAGTGACATAAGGAGCAAACGCGAAACTTTCAAATTGTTCCCAACTCCATTTGATATTGACGTTGACGCTTCCCCGGCTGAAATTCAAACAGAACTCATCGAATTGCAGTCAAACGATCTCCTCCGATCAAAGTACAACGCGAACCAAGTTTCGTTACTGGACTTTTACAGGAGATACTTGATGGAGAACAATACATTTCCGCATATCGTTGCCCATGCCAAGCGAGTGGCTTGCATGTTTGGGAGCACCTATGTCTGTGAGCAATTTTTCTCAAAACTGAAATACACAAAGAGCCGACTACGCAGCAGAATAAGTGATAGTCACCTCGAAGGAGTGCTCAGACTCGCCACCTCCTCTATAAATCCAAAGATTGGTGATCTTGCACGAGATATGCAGAATCAATCTTCACACTAAACTTCTGAAGCAGTTGTAGCAGGGATGCCATTCGTACAAAGAATTGTGGTAAGTTTAAGCCACTTTATATCACTACCGTACCATTACCCACATTGTCTCAACCCTGCAAAACCGTTTTCATAGTTTGCTATGGCCTGCATCGCTTATTGACTTCGTAACAATGCTTTTTCAACTACCCCTTTGGCCCTCCGCTAATTCGCCAAATAGCAAGTTGGCCCGCGCCTCGGAAAGGTTGCCGAGCCCTGGTCTACACTATTCATTTATAACCGCCTTTGATCTATAGAGCTAGCAGATAAAAGAAAATAATTATCAGTTTTCCACGAATTTGTCTTTAAAGTTTGGTCTGGGATAGTTTGCCTGCGCAGCGTACTTTTTGTGATGATGCAGTGGAACATATTGGGACGCCTATTCTATTGTCGGTTTGTTCAAGACGTTAGTTACGTTCTACCTATCTCCGTTCACACAAAATAAGGGCGCACGTCAACCGAACTGTATGTGAATCGAAGGTTATGTCCGGATCGTATATAGTTCTGACTTCTCCCTGCCAACAAATGACATCCAGTTCAGTTGACATATGCCCTTAGATTGTGTGAACGGAAGATAGGTAGAGTGTTGGCCAAGACAATAATTCTCTCGAGAAAGAAATCAAACGATTCTGAAAGACGTGATCTACAACGGTAGTTTGAAAAAATAGTAGAGGATCTCCGTGCACAAAGATTGGACATTTGCCAAGTAACTAAGCCGGTGATATGTCTGTGGTTTTGTGCTTTGCACCGTAAAGTCGCCAGACTTACGTGTATGGAAAGCCGTGTTGGACAAATACACCATTATTTATCCCTGTATTAATTCGAATATATACCATTTTATACTGGTATATATTCTCACCAATCAGAGTGGAGGAAAATATACCGGTATAAAATCGAATTTATCCTGGTATAAATTGGAATTTATACCGCATTAAATATAATTAATCCCGGTATAAATTCGATTATATACCAGCATTAATTCGAATTTATACCAGCATTAAATATAATTTATCCCAGTATTTATTCGAATTTATACCAGCATTAAATATAATTTATCCCCGTATATATTCAAAAATATTGAATATATACCGGTATACAATCAACCAATCACAAAGGTTGAATATATACTGGTATAAATTCGAATATATACCGGTATTAATTCCAATATATACTGGTATTAAATCAACCAATCAGAAAGGCTGAATATATACTGGTATAAATTCGAATATATGCCGGTATTAATTCGAATATATACTGGTATTAATTCGAATATATACCGGTATTAATTCGAAT
>WURT03667688.1:19694-37288 GCA_009936505.3 Holothuria glaberrima | reverse complement strand
GAAATGTATGTTTGTCTTTTTTCTGTGTGTGTACTTGGCGTCACAATTATTTAAAAAGGAACGAAAAACTAAAAGTTATGACAGGGTTTACCATTTTGCAATATTTCACAAAATGTGCCCTAGAGCCCATCTTGAGCCTTGGACCCAAAATTCCTGAACACCCAAATAGTAACCATTAATAGAGTCTCATTATGACATTCCGTGAACATTGTACAAGACAACCTGTAGGAGAAGCATTTTTGCAGAATTTCATAAAATGAGCCATAGGGCCCACATGAGACCTTGGACCAAAAATTCATGAACACCCCAAATGGCACACCACCCAAGGAACATTGTGTCCAAGTTTCATCAACATCCATTGAACAATGTGCGAATAGCAGCCACTTTTGCAAATGTTAACAGACAGACGGACGGACGGACAGACAGATAGACGCCCTGTGATCACAATAGCTCACACCAGCTTTGCACAAAGTCTTCAAAGATAATGAAAGAAGTCTGAGTAAATTTGAAACAAAAATTTGAGTTGTCCCTTGGGGACGTAGGTCCTTACTGCCTTAAGGGAGCAGAACTCCTTCGGGAGTATTTGTTTGGTTTTCGCCCCTTGGCTCTTTGCCAGAGAGTCGAGGGGACTTTTGAAAAAGTAATATGAAAAAAACCTCAGTTAAGTTAAGAAGTGCATAAGTATTCACAAGTGATTTTCTGTGCAATCTTTTCTTTTTAACTTCATCATTGCTGTAAATAGCAATATACATTTGTGTTGTTGAATACCATGTACAAAGTTTGAATAAAATTAAACGAAACATTAAACTGAGTGAATTAGGAAAAAATACCTTAGTTAAGTTAAGAAGTGCAAAAGAATTCAGAAGTGATTTTTTTATGCAATCTTTTCCTTTTAACTTCATCATTGATGCAAATAGCAATATACATTTCTGTTGTTGATTACCATGTACAAAATTTGAATAAAATTGAAACAAACCTTGGACTGAGTAAATTTCGAAAAATACCTTAGTTAAGTTTAGGATTGCATAAGTATTCACAAGTGACTTTCTATGCAATCTTTTCTTTTTAATTTCACAATTGATGTAAATAGCAATATACTTTTGTTTTGTTGATTACCATGTACAAAGTTTGAATAAAACTGAAAGAAACCTTGGCCTCTGGTTCTCTTGCCCAAGATACGACGGGACATTGGAAAAAGTAAAAGCACCTTCGATGCAAAAATCTAATGAATATCATGTCCATAGTGACAAATCTAGTGTGTCTGTTTTTACATAGATTATCTGTAATGTCAAATTACAGACTTTGTCTAGAAACTCTGCTGCCAGAAATTGTCTGTTTTTTACAGTGGTCATAAATTATAGTTTTTGTCTGTTATTTTTTTACGTAGATTATCTGTAATGTCAAATTACAGACTGTCTGGAAATTCTGCTGGCAGAATTTCTCCGCTTTTTACAGATATCTTAACAGTGTATATACATGTATATAAATATGTGTATACTATACAGGTGACACCACAAATCAAGGAAACAAAGCAAGAAGGATGTTATCCCATCGGTTAAACACACGAGCATTTTATCATACTCACTTGTAACTTTTTGAACACTATCGAGTCCCACATCGAAGTTTTTGTTGGTTCACCAGTTCTGAAAAGAATAAAAATTACTTGAGAAAAAACTGTACTTGTGGGATTTCTTCGAGACATTTATGGCAGCTTGGTGGTAGGTACAAAAACACACAGTTGCCTAAAATATAATAAAGTAAAAGACACAACTTATATTTAACTGTTTAAAGGAATGAAATCCCCGCGAAGGCCATAAGTGAACGAAGCGGGGGACCACCCCTCCCCCAATCAAACAACTTATCAGTTTCAAGGAAAAGAGGATTCTTTTTCAGGCAGATTTCATGTCATGATTGTTTGTTACGGTGGGAAAAAGTCAGGGAAAACTTTCCCTTCCCCATTATGAAATACATTTTCTTTAAGTAACTCGAAATTTACGGGAAAAAAGTATGGACTGTAAAATGGTGATGCAATGCAACCATATTTTATATCAGCATGACTTGAGATAAAATTTAACTAAAATGTCAAAAGATACCAAATGGAGAGATGGTCGTAGTTTTTCATTTTGCGTTTCTCACACCTGCTGGGCATCTTTCAACATCAGTGGCGTGCGCATGCGTCCCATCTCCATCGAGTGACCGCATTCCCGACTCACTTCTCAATGTTTTTCTCAAACTTTCCCGACTTCTCCCGACTAAGTAATAGATGTATGTATGGACACTTCCAACTTTTATTTGCGCACGCCATGACTGAGGCATTTGCAATCGATTGCATTTTGCCCACTTCGTTCCAAACTTGGCCATCGTGTATAACGTATATAAAGATAGCAGGCAGTGGCGAATAAAATACTTACTTGAGTAAATCAGCCTTTTTACTACCAAAAGCCCAATTAAATAAACTACGTTTCACGATATTAGCGTCTTTAACTCCTGATGTGACCTAAAATATCCAAAGAAGAACAATAAATACATTATATTCTGAAATAATTGAACTACTGTTCAAAATATGGATAGTAAATATTTTCCTATGACACTTAAAATAAATGCTTGATAAATATTAAGTTACAGCTATTTTTGTAAAAGAGGATGTTAACTTTAGAAAATGTTTTACACCTAAATCAATTCAAAGTTTTTAACCAATGGTTATACGGCTACATATTAATTCCAACACTAACGGGGACTTTTGTTGGGTCTACATTATTAATTGAATGTTTAGTTGTGCGTGCATATGTGTAATTATACAAGAGGTTCAGGATTCAAAGGCCTTATGGCTGGGGAGCTGTAATTGCAGGATATCAGACATCTCCTACACAGCAACTTCGCGGTGTAGTCGAAGCAGGAAGAAATAACAACTCCTGGGCAAAGCCATGAGGCATCTTTGAGGATGATGTACAAAACAAGAAACTGGAGTGTTTTCTAGAGTACTATTTTAGGTGTTTGAGTGGTAGAAACTTTAGAAATAGCGATCCCTATTTATTCATATCACCTCTGTTAACGTGTCTCTTGCACTCGGATGCTTCTTATAAAATTTTCAAACAGTCAAGATTGCAGGAATCGCGATGTAACACATTAATTTATCACTATAGCACCATGCATGGGTTGCCATGGGAATGAGAGTATCCAAAATGTTCGACCTTACCGGAAACACAGAATTGCTGTGATAGTACCTTGGGTCACCATACGTGTCTCACTGCGTGGTGGTAAGGGGCTAAAAACAGTGGCGTAGCTACAGGGGGAAGCAGGGGGAGGCCCCCCCCCCGGCTCGAAAATTTAAAAAAATTCGGAAATTTTCAAATATCCGAAAAATAGCTAAACATTATTTAATTTCCGAAAAAGGGTAAACATTTCCGAAAAATATAGCAAAATGTAGTGAAAAGTATCAAATTTTTCTTTGCCTCGCTGCGCTCGGCATCTAATAAACCTTATACAGTTATATTTAGGAAATTATAGCAAAATGTAATAACATATATCAAGCTTTTCTTAGCCTTGCTACGCTCAGCATCTAATAGAACTTATAAGGCAAAATATAGCAAAATGTAACGAAATATATCAAATTTTTGTTTGCCTCGCTGCGCTCGGCATCTGATATTATATTAAGCAAATTATATTAAAATGTAGTTAAATATATCAATTTTTTCTTTGCCTCGCCTACGCTCGGCATCTAATGAAACTTAATTGTTTAATAGAATTTATTTCTATAAGACATTATATGGTCACTATTTATAAATATCGTTTTCTTTTCCTACTCAGTGAAGATAATGTATGAATACAATTTTTAAGATTTTGGTCACTGTATTAGGCCTAAATAATTTATACTATGACCTGCACTTTACGGATCACAAAAAATTGTCAAGAATTCCTTGATACTAGAAAAATATCTTTAATTATTGACTTGGAAAACGCTTTAAAGATAATTATCTTCCCAAAATAAAAAAACAAGAAAAAACGTTGAGTTAATACAACACAATTGGGTAAATAAATGGATTTGGAGGATTCAATTTAAATAGAAGTGAACAAAATTCGCGCCTCGCTTCGCTAGACGATTATTACAAACTTATATGCCCCTACAAACCCCTAGTAGTAAAATGAGCTTAAGGCTTACATTCACAAATTGTATGTGTAGTACGTATTACATAAATGCATATCCACATGTGTAATACTGTGTAGGTGTAATCTGGTAATACGCTTTGGGAAATGTAAACCATTCAACTTGAGTTGTATTATAGAAGAAGAAAAAAAATCGGAAATTTTCAGATGAAAATTCGGAAATTTTTAGGTCTTGCACCCCCCCTGGAAAAAATCCAAGCTACGCCACTGGCTCAAAACCATGGTTCGTGGCCGCCCTCCCCTAACCCCGCCATTGTACATACGTAATTGCAGTATATAATATGAAATGCAACATGAACATGTTAAATCACCAAATTGTAATTTTGATAGCTATGTTTGCTCACCTTGTCATAAATTCTGTTAAGGACTCGAGGTACAACCACGAACACAGTGGGTTTTAAGGTGGCCACATCTTCTAATAACTTCTTCGTATCACCACTGTAAAATCCATACTTAGCTCCACAAGCTAGTATCACCCACTAAGACAATGAAATTTGCAAACAATAAGCAATTATAATCATTTACTTTAGGTAATCCTGCTGCATACTGTAAGATCAAATCTCACGTTGGCAATCAATTAATTTGAGAGATAAAACCTTTTTAGCTCAATTTGGTGCTCTTCATCGTTTCAGGAAGTTTCCATTTTTCATAAGTTCGATCGTATCAGCATATTATCCGTGATTTTTAGTCCTGTGTGGCTAATGCAATACATGAATTAGGGAGTTCACGGTTACGTCACTGGTTGGCATAGAACATGCGCAAAAACAAATGCGTGTATGTTCGGTGTTGCACGTGTAAACGCTTGTGCGATTGTACGCAGAAAGTAGACGAATTGGAATCTACTTTTCATTGTGACGACAGTGTAAGCGCGCCTTACAAACTCCTTTACCGACACGCAGTGACGTCTTTGTTTGTAAACAGTGAATGAGTCTATACATTAAAATTCCTAACCGGTCTATCCCGTAAACAAGCAATGACCAATTGAATTTACGTTGGACTGAGGAGCGGTCATACAGGGTCACTTTGACAGTAGTGTTTACAAAGACGAGTTTCAGGATCCATCTACAACTAAGTTGGATTTTCACGAAAAGCTTCCGTTTCGTCCATTTTTGCAGTGCAGCTGCAAACTCCTGGTTGGGTCATTTAGTGCAAATGGGTCTGGCAGGCTAAGGATGATGAGCCCCATGTGCTTATACTAAAAGTTTCAGGACTTTCCAAAATGCTTGTTGAGAGTTTAACCTGAAAAGCTCGTTTCAGAAAAGAAAATATGAAATGTCGAGATAAGAACTACCTTCCCCACGTGTTCTTGTATCATGACACTCAGTGAACGAAACGTGACGTCACGTAAAAAAAAGGTTTCCTTACGAGAGGCGTAGTCAGTAAAGAATGAGCCAGGACAACTCAGTGTTTTATTCAAGTTCACCCGACTTAGCTAAAAATTGAAAAGGTCCTGCTTTTGAATAATTCGCCCAGTAGTGACGGTCGTTCCTCCTACCCCCTCCCCTGTTTTCCTAAAGAATATTCTGTTTATTATTATTAATGTACGAGAATAAATGAAATGATATTACATATTTTACTTACAAGAATTGTCCTCTCGAAGGAATGTGCAAGTGGTAAGTATGAGAGATGGCTGTCTGAGCTTGAGACTGATATACCAACCTAAAAGAGAAACATCACATGGTTATGGATGCAGAGCTTGGTGGCCTATTGGTTAAGGTGTTGGACTTGTGATCTAAGGATTTCCGGTTAAACTCCCACCAGGGGTTAAATGGATACACGTGAGGTGAATTGTCACCGGGCTCGCCATTAGAGCTGCTGACGCACTGGGGGGACTGTCTCTGGGACAATCTACCCCTGAGCTGGGGTAATATTGTGCTGCGCCTTTGCCTAACAATTGGTGCATTAAAAATGCAAATATTATTATTATACTGTTATATGAGTTACATTTTGCCGGAGTAACTTTTTCATGAAGTCACCTCGCAGCTTACTATCTGGGTCTCGTTACGATGTTACTGCAAATATTCTCAAAAATACAAAACTAAGCTTTACGTAACATTAACGATATTAAGAAATTTTGGGAAACAAATTTCAAAAGCTTTAATAAGTCTCTATTTCGAAAATAAACTATGTAATATCAAACTCACCGCTCCCACTGAAGCTGCCATACAAAGTTGATTAGCGTGTGTCAACATAACACCCTTAGGGTCCCCTGCAGTAAAATAGTAATGCGCACAGTTACAAATCTGAGGATTTCCTGCTAAAATTCAAATTACAGTTTTTCAAAAATCATACAGAACAACTTGCTCGTACCTGAGAATGAAGGAAGCAGGGGCACCTTCCTCTTGAAAAAGTATAAAAATTACTATTGCCTTATTACAATATAGCACATCTTGCACACCCCCCCCCCTAGAAATAGTTCTTCCCTGAAACTTTATCCCCGTTTCAGTACCTCTATACCAGCTTGAGTTAAAATATGAAAGCCATTTATGATTAGACCGAAGCCTTATATTCACACCATCCCTGAAAAATGACATGTTCAAAGCGACACAACACATGAAAACCGGACAAGATTTTACGCGACATCAGAGTTTGTAGAATAACATTCGAAATATCGTTTCATCTGAGTTACGCTTCCTCATGTTTGATTGCTGTGTCAATTAGAATCATATCAAATTTCAAAATTAAAGATGGTGTATAGACCGTATACATTTGACGTCACAGGACCACGATATCGAAGTTCGCCCTCGTTTGAGATATACCCTTAACTAAAGTGTACATTTCATTTATTCTTTCTCCTCTCACGTGACTTCGGAGTTGGTTTTCAAGTGGATGTGATGTCAATGCCTGGGTTTTTTAACTCATCAGTATCCTAAAATACTTTCCATTGGATTTTGCGTGACGTCACAGACTGCTCTTTCTACGTTTCAGCGGGGGAGTACGGCTCGTCAATACACATGTATACGATAGACCTTACATGACAATAAAAGTATACTCAGAAAACTAAGCATAAGATGTGTTGGCTTTGAAGTAGTGTTTACGATAACTATTCAAAATTACGATCTTAAAACAGAAACTTAAAACTGTCGTAAAATGCATGGCAATATATCCATGTACAATTGTACCTACCTGTTGTTCCACTGGTAAAACAAATAGTGAACAGGTCGTTGTTTTTTGCCGGCTAACGTGGAAGATAGATACAGAAAATATTTATCGAAAAATGATGGTATATTGATTTATGTAGCATTAAGAGTTTAAGTTTAAATAATATCCCAGTGACAATGAAACAGGATTATGCAGGAAGGAGGATGATCGTGCATTGCACAACTACACAAAATGATGGTAGGCCTATCGCCTATCATTGTGTCCCTCTCGTTGGCTACGGGCTTGTGTGTGACGTTGGTAAATTGCTTCTTGACATTTTGCTCTCCTTCATAATTTAATGGTGATTTGATATTAAAAATCGACACAAGGAGAAGATATGAGTAGCAGTCTTTACAGGTATGAACTCTAACTTTGTTCAGGTTAAGTTTAATTTGTTCAAATAAAGTTACAAAATCTAAGAGAAAATTTTCTTCATATTATTATTTACAACTGCAAACACAAGTACTCACTGTTTGCAAGTACGCTTTCCCCATTCAAATTACATGGATGGAAATCACACATCCCTATCATGCAATGGGTGTCTTCCAAATGCAGTATTTATAAAGTTGTTTAAATAAAATAAGGTATTCTTTTAAATTTTGAATTTCTTTGAACTTTACATCAGATTTTAGTGGTTTTGTGATGTGTGTGCGTTGGGGCAAATAAAAGTTTAAACTACTATCTTCATCTATTTCAAGGACAGAACAGATTGACAAACAAAAGAATTATATCATCGTCCATCAGTGTGAGGAGATAACGTTATATATGGACATCCTACTTGATTCATATGCGTTTGCATCAAGTTTGGATGACAAGCTATAAATCGACTAATGGCTCAGGAACCACCCGCCGGACAGAATTGAATAAAACATCCCAGCATGATTAACGTAAGTTTCTCTTTGACAAACTTATATGTGTTAGCTTCGCACCCTTCCGGTAAGTCAATTTACATTCCTTTTCCAGAGTCCCATCAACTCTCTGGCGAAGAGACAAAGAGGGAAAACCAAAAGTTACTCCCGAAGTAGGTAGTTCTGCTCCTCAAAGGAGCTACGTCCCCAAAGAGCACTGAGACTTAACATGGCCAACCTCTTGACCTGCAGACTTCTACATCATGGGTCTACCATGCGTGGCCCCGTTCTACACTGCTGACAAAAACAGATATTACACACGACCTTAGCCAAGGGCCTAGTCTATTTGCCTTAATTCACTATTTTTTGCATAGCTAGAAGACTAGTCAAGCGGTTCGTAATTAGATGAAAGTGTCAACTCATAAAAAGCTTTAGTACAACTTTATGTAGTTAAATTATCTTTTAAAGTTGTTTTATCATAATGTTCAACAAACTGCTTTTTTAATTTCACGTCTCTTATCACATTAATATCTTCTCATTTTCCCAAAAGACGTTCTATCTTTGTCTAAATATTGGAACCAAAAAATTTGAGCCAACCGTTGGGTCTCGAAGGTTTTCCTTTCCAATGGCCAAAATTTCCTTATAAGTGACGAGCTCTACTCCAACCTCCTTGCCTTTGGAGGCCACCTCCTCAGGAATCTCATCCTCACAAACAACGATTAATTTCAGGGACTCTGTCTCTGGCTTCTGGTCTAAGAGTCGGTTTACTTTTTTGAAGTTGTCACAAAAGACTGCTGTAATTCCAACTGTATGAAAGTAATGTAAGGGAGAAATGGGCAAAATTAGGTCTTGAAGTGCAATCGTTTGAAAAGATAGTTAAAATGCATATGCAATGAGCCCAAGCCTGGACCATTTGGAATTCTTCTTCCTCTACAAGAACTTTCATTGACTTGCCATATGATTCAAATCATATCATAGCCTCGTACCGCCGTACAATGCTCGTAGTTACTCATGGGGGCAGGGTTTCTGTCCGTTACAAACATTTTCTCCCTCCAGAAAAGTTTTGAGAACAAGATTTACTAGTTCCTTAATATGCATTAACATATCCCAATCCTGAAAACTATCTAACCTGGCTGGAAGCTATTGACCACCTTGCTTGGCTGCGTGCCTGTAGCCTGCATAGATGGCGGTGCGGCCTCTAAATCTGTAGGATACTTTGGGCTACAACGCCACACTTGAGTGAGAAGCCTTATTCTGCTCCGTAGGGTAATTATGGCTTGAAAACAACCAGATGCACTATACCCTGTTCAATTTCAACATTTTTGCAGAGTAGAAGGAATTCATCTTGTTTTTCATAGCAGTTTACCGTGAAGTAGCATTTTATATTTAAATTTATTCATACAAAGTAGGTGGGACAGACTTCCTCTAAGAATGATATCTTCCTGAAGGAGCGTCTTCAGATATGTTTCAAATTTCAGAGGCAGAATATTCCACGAAGGCGAATGAAAGGGGGGGGGGTAATCGGAAAGGTTTGCTAAATAGAGGAGGCAAGAGACATTGCGGAATCCCCGTAAGATCTCTTTAAACCCTCTGTTTCCCAGTCATTCCCAAATCATGTCACAGTCATATAAAAATAACGACGACCACTACGATAATAACAGCCCTCATTCTCTCGATAATTATGGCGTCATTTTCCCCTCCCTCGTCTTACATCCCAAAGACCTGGTAACGCCACTGGCTGTACTATGTAATCATATTTAAAGAACCTACCAGTACAATTCATTCGCCTTACTTGATATAGTAATCATGTAAGTTTAATCTACTATGCGGATGGTATTTATTACAGTACAATATGACATTGATGACTATCTTGGTACGACATATCATGCTATATGTTCATTGTCTTACAACGAAGTTTATTAATTCAAAGCAAGTAATTCTGAGATTTGATATTGACAACTGAGTGTGTATGATCTAACAAGAGTAATATATTTGATCTTCTTTTAGTCTGAGTACCATTCAGACAGAACAACGATTATTTTCATCATTCAAATAAAGCACCGCTCGCCAAACATGAGTGGGCTTACTTTAAAACTACAGTTAAAGCCCATTATGACTTTTCCATACGATAAGATATAACTAACTTACCAAGGTTAACGATGTATTTAGTGGATGTCTCGCCGAGTGTATCGTACAATGGGACGGAGACAATATTGTACGCTGTGCAGGCTATGTCAGTTATTGCCCACTGAAATGAAAGAAAAACGAAAATCTTGATCAATAGATTATTAAAATTGAGACGTTTACCAATTTTGTTCTGAAACTCTAAATCTGTCATTGACGATGGTAACAGAGACTCAAAGGGGGCAATAAAATGATATTTTCTACATATACAAAAAGAATCCAAGATTTGCAGAAAAGGAGACTGATTCTGGAACAAGCGCTCATAGAAACCACCAAAAGGCCCCTAGACTGAGCAGGAATCTTTGGAAGGAAGCCCATGTGAATAATTTCCGGGTTCTGAGGGCCGGCTTATAACCATATACGGACAATGAAAAATTTTACCGTAATACATACGGCTTCATGACTAAATGCGTTGAATGGTGTCGGTCCTGTTAAATCACCACCACACCAAACACAGACAATCCGTGGATTTCCTTCAAATTTTTTAACAAGATTTCCTTGTTAAATTTAGGACATCCATGGCAGGAGTTACACTCTCCCTCCATTTGGCAGCGGTGTATAATCGTCACTATACATATATTTATAACTTTATCTTTATTCCCAAAGAACATAAATGTCTATGGAGTAATTATTTTATTCTTGCAGGGATGGCACCAGGATTTAACCGGTGGGAGGTCGGGAAGTTAGTGACGGCCCCTGCAGAGGGGATAAGGAGCTGAAGTAACCAACATGCATGAAACAGGGTATAAAGAAGGTTCCATTCAAGTCCACACCTATTCTTTATTTTGCTTCATGTTTTCGAAGGGGGTGATGGTTAACCTACATTTACGGGGAAATATCCAATCTTTTCAGACTAGACGTTCAGCCCGTACCACTAAGCACTAAGGAAGAAGGCTGTAGTCCTCCCTGCCCCATTCTTTTTATAACTGTTATCTTACCTCTTCTCTATTCGATGAGTAGATACCAACAAACGTTTCATCTCCTCCTTCAAACCCTTTCTCAATCAATCCTGAGCCAAACTGTAAGGCTAGTTCTCCAACCTGATTAAAGTAATCAGAAAAGCGGACCATTATATAGTTTCCGTCCAAAAATGGCATTTTATTACAAAATATTTTGCTTTCTGACCTGAAGACAATTATGTTTTGTGTGCAGAGGGCATCTTAACTTTTAATCGTCTTCAGCTTCAAGTGATCTGCCGAAATGGTTCTAATTCGTGACCGGAAACCCTTCCCCTCTGACAAATCCTCCAGGGACGAAATTTCCATCCGGACAATTTCGACCCATAAAATTCCTCCCAGTGACAATAACTCCTCATAACTTTCCCATAACTTTTTAAAATTTTCCGGATGAGAAACGTCCGAGGAAACTAAAATTGTCCAGGGTGGGAATTGTCGTGGTCGAAATTGTATGATTAGGAGTTATCCTCAAAAAACGCGTGTTGCGACTTCCAGAGCAAAAAACGACAGATCTCACTTTTGTGATAACAAACAACGTAAGTCAGGTCCGAGGTAGTACTTCGATTGAACTGGTATACAGAATTCAACTAAGCCCCCTCCCCCTCCCGATCGAGAAAGCATTCAACAACGACGATATTGGAAGGAGAAACACCAACGAGTTAGAGACAAGTGCTTGCATCATGGGTGCCACCTGGATTTACCCGACGATCAAGCTTCCCGACGAGGATGGGACAACAACCTAAAACCCTGACAAAAGGAACAGTTTGCCGATAGGATGACGACCGCATTTTTTTGGAAGAAAATTGTGAGGTTTTCTTGGAGGAAATTTGAAAACTGTTTGTTTTGCATTGAAAAAATGAAGTTAAAGATTTTCATTCAAAATTCTGTCTTCTTTAAGAGCAAAATCAAGTAATCGGTAGCGACGGGATTATGCTACTCGCACACTTTCGCGATGTTAAACACGATATATAACGAGCTCTGACATCGTCTTTGAGCTCTTGTCATATCGTCCTTAGTAAGTACCAGTCTTGTGATAAGCTCGGCATACGTCGTAACACATCGTACCACATCCTGGACAGATCGTGCTTGTTGGCGGACAGACGAAAAATTTTAAACATGCTCATAAATTTTGGCGACATCTTGTGTCATTGTGATGTGCACTTTGTGTTCGTGATACATCGTTATGTGTTCGTGATACATCGTGTTGTGTTCGTGACACATCGTGTTTGGCACGTGTTGTGACTACGATCAGTCAGAAGTCGTTATGTATCGTGTTTAACATCTCAAAAGTGTGCGAGTAGCATTACAAGCTCCTTTTACCGATTAAGGCTCCCCTGACGAAATTCGAAAAATTCTCTGACGGAAGGGGGAAGTCCCCTACCACCACCCGGTGCCACTAATGGTTTGAATAAGTAGACTGGTTCTGATATATCACTGTGATAGTCAAACGTGCCTTTCCTATGCAAAACATATTTTATACACAATTTATGAAGTTTACGTAAACGCTTTTCTCGCAAGGGATTGATGCACATATCATAGTATTTCAGTGACACTAATTTGTTCTCATCTTGGCCAGTGTCTTGACATAAAACCCATTCTAACCATATCTCCGAGGAAGTCAGTGCCTTTGATCGCGAATGCACCCTCCCTTCCCTGGGGAAGTGGAAAAATGAGTTGGCGTTTGAAGCAATGGGGAATAACATTTGATAGGTTCTTGGCTCCCCTGTCCAGCATTGCTACGATGAAGTGGGATTTCATCTAAGAGTAAGTACGATTTGCCATTCTGAAAAGGGAACTTCTACAGTGAGAAGATCCCAAATTTTGAGTCAAATTGGTGTAATGATTTCATCCGTCGTGAAGCTGTTACTGATCATCCCTTACACACACATGCACACACACACCGTACGATTCAATATTTAGATAAAATTAAAACCCTAAACCTTAAAGTAAAAATTTACATATAATTACTGTAAAAATTACACATATCTTGTGCAATTAAGTAAACTTACACATAAATAATGTAGAAATTATCCTTTTCTTGAACAACCACATAAAATAAAGGCAATTTTACCTTATTTAAGTTAAAGTGTACCTAAAGCCTAGAATTACAAGAATATATATTTTAAAGGTTGGAAAATAGATCCTATCCATCCGACCCCCATCTTCATTGCTTATTTCATTGCTGAGATATAAAATGTTGAAAGATATTCACTTAATTTGGAGTAATCCATTGTGCAATCATCTGTGAGGTCCTTCTTGTACAACTCACATTACCTGCTTTTGTTTACTTTTGAAATTAAAATGTTTATATAATCTTGAAAAGTTTGTTGTTTTCTTGCATAGCATGTTGTATGAAGATGGCTTGTATAGTCAAGTCACTTTATAACAGTAAGAAAGTGATCACATTTCGGAACAAGGTGCTTTGGCTTTCGAAAAAAAAAAATAAAGAAAAACAAAGAAAGTAATTTGAGTAGTAGAAGAATGGCATCACAAATTATTGCGCAATCTACCATTTTAAATTGAATGAATAAGCTTCAACATTTTATATCTCAGCTCAGGAATGTCCTGTCAAGATGAGAGGTAAACTATTTGAATTCATTTTCAAGCTTTGTGATATGTATTTTTGAAATTTTTTACTTTAGGTACACTTTAAATTCTGGATTTCATATTTTACTTAGCTCTCCTAATGGGGTACAGTTTTTCACTAATTTTCTACAGCTGTGTTTTGTCGTAAGTTAACTGCACGGCCTATGTAAATAATTCTTTCACTTCTAGTTTGAAATGCATCATTCTTCTCCAATTATTGAACAAAAGATGTTTTTACCTCACTGTATGATTTCCATACGTATGTATCTGAACCTGGTGGTTTGGTACCGAGGCAAGGACCGTTATCTGTTGAGGAAAAATGAATATAGCTTTATGTGAATATTGGGTACATGGGAAACCCCTTTTGTCATCGCAGAAAGCCAAAAGAGGGTTCGCTATTACTTTCACAGTACTAATACGATAATTTGTTTTTGAAAGATTTCATACGAACCCAAAATATTGACTTATAACATCATTTTGCGTATAGTTCTGAGAACGCCCTCTCGTAAGGCTGTTCCCCAAGACACAAGCCAAGTTTCAAGTCAAGTGTCCCTCACTTTCTAAACAAAATGAGCGGCCCTGTTTGCGTTTCCTGCGTTACGGACTAAGATATGTTTTATTGAGATTTCAAGCTCAAATTAGTCGATAGTATAAATTCATGGTGAGCAAAAAAGTGACAAATTTTCCATCAACTCTACCAAACTAGTTTGTGTGTGTGTGTTTTTTTTTTTTTGTTTTATTACACGCACATTTAAATGTGTATACCTGCCTGTTTACATCATGTCAGATACAATTAGTAGGCCCAATAAGGTTCCAACTGTAGTATACTGTACAATTATTACTTCCTCCATCCCCCTTCAGTGTTGAAAATACCGAGGTACTGCAGTCCAGGTCAGTAGCAACGAAAAAAGGACATTCTAGCCCCCACTCCCATTACACAGGTGCAATTTGAGTGACGGACGCTACCGATGTATGCATGTATGTGAAGGAATCTTGCGGGATCTGTACAATACTTTTTTCGTATGAGTCCTCCTAAATATAAATATTGGTCCTGCAAATCTGACCCACATGGACCCTTAACAAAGGATCAAGAGGGAGCCCCTTGAAAAACCCCTTTTAGCAAACCTCTGAGAGTAAAATGGTTATTTCTATAACACGTCTTACGTAACTCGCCCACTTTAATATATGTAGCCCCTAAGCCCACAAGCCCCCACACTCCTCATTACCTTGTCTGGCTATAAACCTTTGCGCTATATGCACAACTTTAGGCATTTCTTCAAAAAATGCTTCACATAATTCAGTATGTCTTTCAATATATAAGTTAAAAGTGCACTTGCAGAATGCAGTGTTTATGTGGGTACAACAGTTGGTTACAGGTCTACAACAAAAGAGTATACTCTGTAAGAGTAGTTTTACTAACAAGCACTAACACAGATCGTTTGCCAACTGTAAACATCATATCGTCGAAGAATTTCAATTAACCGCACAACTGTTAATAAGACAATCTTACCAGCACGGAATAGCTAGTAGTGTTTCTCTTGATTCATAACACAATTATCTGTTCCTGATCGAGGAGTAATAGTAGCATTAATGCCCACCTCAACCAGGCCCATAGCCAGACAAGGTACTAAAGAGGGCGGAATGGTTTCCAGGCGAAAAAAAAATTTAGAGGGCAAGTGTGTAAAAATGTATCAGGTCAATGGCAACTTAAAACTTTCTAGGGGGCGAAAAAATTTTAGGGGGCTTCTCCCCCACCTGGCACCCCTTGGCTACGGGTCTGGCCCCAGCACTTTCTGAGCGTGTGTTTCCTTAAGGTCAAATTTATCCACAAAAAGGGAACAATGTCTCGCCTCAAAAGCTGTAACAGGATACGGCGGACTAGAATCACAGACCGGTTGCAGCGAATTTTTAGTATAAGGGACTTCATTTGTCTGATATATCGAATGAGTCATGGATATTATGGTGATATCACGAAGAGGCCCGAGCCCCAACGTGGATGGCAACTAGGAAAATTCTTGTTGCCAAATGGGCCGGTCAGAAGCAGGACTTTTGACAAGGGCGAGAGGCGGCGGTATCAATAAATTCACGGACTTTCTGTAAGGTGGCGTTACTGGCCAAAGCATTTCTTCCTTCCCTTCAAATATGGCCGTTCCCCCTTCCTATGTGAAACCTGTGCCGAGGAACTTGTCTTATAAACGATTTCTGAAGTTACTTGATTTTTTCTTTCCTCCGAGGAAAGAGTCGTACAGGTTTTCATACTCGTCATAAACCTTGAAGAATTCCCCATTTTTAATGTCATTCAGCGCTGATACACGGATACCTTCTGCACCCTGTGGAAGAAAAATATAGAGATACTGAGAATTGAACAGATTACTAAAAAATAAACAAAGCAAGAACTTGAAGGGATTTGAAAAACCTCCGCTGTCTATGGGGAAGTAGGAGAACTTGGAATTTCCAAGTCTCGTTGGAGAAATGCCCCCACCCTTTTTGTCAGTCTGCCCTCTGAACCTACTCCCACGATCTGCGCCTCATCTCGTATTGAACTGTCCTGTGACATGCGCCCTGTTCAAATATGAGGACGGCTGCTTGGGGAGTGTAAGAGCTTCGTGCAAGAGCAATCATGTTAGGGCGTTATTACGGCTGAGTTCAAGAAGCAAGTTCGATAATTCGAATGCCGCATGGACTTCTGGGATACACGGAACAAACAAACCGCGAGCTTGCACATAAGCTTGGAAATACACATACTGAGTGGCGGATTAAAATATAAATCTTTATACCAAGAGGACAGCTAATGTGCAGTCCAGAAAACAAAACCACTTATATAAACCATCCTTATATTTGCGATGGATCTATAAATGGATGATTTGACAATTTTGTAAAATAAACTCATATTTTGGAAAACATGTTGTAGGTACAGCCGTGTAATGTTTATACCGACGATTTTGAGGATGTGCGAATGTGCAGTCGAATTATTGAACTCGCTTATTCTGCGAACAGACTCTGAAGAGTTATGGGGAACCGTGACTGTTTCACTACATTACCCATATATGATATTTATAGATTATATCAAACTTGATTTACGTAAAAGGAGGGACACAGCCATAATCTGAACGTTTAGCAAGTCAAAGAAATTATATCTTCAATTGTTCTTGACTGCTGAGGTGGTTAAAGGAAACTAGAAAAACGTTGAATAGAACAGGGGTGCATGAATTGCCTTGACAAGAAGGGGCGGATCTTGGGTCTTTTTTGACATGATTTCAACACGAAATGGCACATCCCCAATTTTTTTAGTTCTCATACACGATACCGATTTTATAGTTAACATATTGACAAAAATGAATACATCAAGAAACATCTAAAACAAGAGTATCATTCAATCACATTCTCCTTTTATGAAATATCGACAGCCGTTTATGTTACTTCAAAGCAGCACGCTGAGAGAACTGCACTTCCTGGGCCATGTCGAAATCCGTGGGGAGGAGGGGCAGTCCAGTCCCTTACCAAGGATAGATACGAATCGGACGGATCCTTCCATTGTCAGCCAGTGCAGGATCTTTTCTGGGTGTGACATATGGTACCATCTTTGGCAAAGCGTTCAAGTAGTAGTAGTACTAGTAGTAGTAGTAGAAGTAGTAGTAGTAGTGGTAGTGGTAGTGGTAGTGGTAGTGGTAGTAGTAGTAGTAATCGTAGTAGTAGTAGTAGTAGTAGTAGCAGC
>WURT03667688.1:1575-19594 GCA_009936505.3 Holothuria glaberrima | reverse complement strand
GTAGTGGTAGTGGTAGTGGTAGTGGTAGTGGTAGTAGTAGTAGTAATCGTAGTAGTAGTAGTAGTAGTAGTAGCAGCAGCAGCAGCAGCAGCAGCAGTAGCAGCAGCAGCAGCAGCAGAAGCAGCAGCAGCAGCAGCAGCAGCAGTAGTAGTAGTAGTAGTATGTTTAGGATTCCTATCATGCAATCTTAAACGAAATTTTCCTTTCTTTTAGCTGGACGGATTTAAGGGCGAGAGATTTCTTCTGAGGTGGACATTCCTAAACTTTGAGATTTTTTTTTATGAAATTTGGCTTAGATGGAGAGTGGTGCTATATGTCACTGTCGTAACTTCTTTCTGCAATAGGAGGGGTGGAGACAGTCACCATCTAAGCGGAGCACCATCACTTATAGTCTGTACATATAAAAAAGCGAAATTTATGCCAAATATTTTGCAAAAACTGACATGCAGAAGTGGCACTTCACGGGCTCTGTGACTTGCATTTAAACATTATTTGATATGTCATGCTTCAAAAGTGTGAGCCAAGGGTTGGTAACCCCCTGCCCTGAGAATAATGTTAATTTCTAAAGCAAAACTCATGTCATTTTTTTGTCAACGATTAACAATTGCGTGAGCAACGTCACCCGCCACCTCCTGAAATGTCTCTGCATAAGCTAGTAAGCAGGAGGGGCACATTTGCTCGACGTCATCCCTCCAAAAGAAGGGATGCAGAAAGGACTACGAAGGGGAAGAGAAGGGCGAGTGGGATGGCTGATGTTAGCCACACGGGGCTGGGCATGGGAGAAAAGCTTATAGAAAATAAGTTACTGTAACTTTATCTTTATAGCTTAAACAAATTGGCAACAATAAAAATACTTGTATAAATTCATGTGCTAATTTAGTCTCTGGAAGTCTGTCTTGGAGAGTTGAAAAGTGCGCGAAACGCGTAAAATATTTTAGTGTCAAATGGTAGAATATCTTTTCATCGCCTCTGGAAAGCATATTACATGGCCTGTCCAGGCAACTGACCCATATAAAGATAACATGCATGATACTCTGCCCATGGTCTGTCCGACAAAATTACCAGACCTTCGCTGTGGTTTTCGGTTATATGTGCAACCGAAAGAAAACCCATCAGAGACTGAGGATAAAATTTCTAAACTTTACAGAGAGTACAACACTGGCTGTGTATGTCAAAGTTTCCTGATAAGAAGTCTATTCTGCTATTTAAATCCCAAATATGAAAGAAACCGATAATCTTTAAAGCTCGCGGAACGCTCCAAAAACTTGTATCGTTTTGTTGGAAAATAGTGGGGTCCTGCACTGATCAGCCTCATGCAATCTTCTTGCGTGTGCAAGAAAATTTCAATTATAAAAGGGCACTTTTGGAAATCTGCGGGGTCCTGACGTCGCCGAACCCCACCCTCTGGATCCTCCCCCTGGACGAGTCATTAAATTCTGAGTCTCCTCGCAACAACGTACTTCAATACTTATTCTCCTGTCTACCAACCTTCATGTTTAGTGTCCACTACTAATCCATTTAGGCTACATGATAACAAATTTACGCTGTATTCGGCATTGCCAAATTTACAGCATTTTACACAAATGTACTGAAGTGCTGTGATGGCGTCGGGATTTTTCCTATGGAATAGATAAGGGGAAAGTTAAGAAAGGTCCTGACATGTGATGATCACGGAGTCGTGGGGCAACAACAAGACTGGAGTAGCAGCGAAGCGATGGTTCTTAAATTTTGCCTCTGTTGCTTCGCCTCTGAAATCGCCGATATCCCCTTCCGGCAGAAGATTCGGGCCCCTCTTCTTCTAGCGCGAACCCTGAGAAAATAAGGATTTTATTCTCCAGTCTGCCAACTCAAACGATCCCATAAAAATAACAGATAAGAAAACATGGATTTACACACCTCATTGTTCTTCCAACAAGAAGAAAAATAACCTTCGATGTCAATAAACTTGTATCAAAACATTTTCTGTTCTCAGTGATTTTAAAATTATCAGACAAAAGTCGTATAAATGATATTATTTACTACGAAGATGAGCAACCAACAGGAGGGTGACGGTATCTTACCTCTATTTTAATCGACTGGTTTTTAAAATCGATTTTTCCTTCGTTGGTGTCTGGTGGAGAGTTAAGCGCCATCGATGTACCGAAGAGTATCGCCGCGGCAGTTCCGAATACTATACGAGGATGTTCCGCCGCAAACAAACGAATACTTTCCATACTGCCGTAGAAGACAAATTAAAATGAACGCATTAGCTCATAAGTTTCATATTTGAGCAAAAAAGCACACTCAACACTGTTTACACGCTCACTAATGACCCTACTATAGTGACTGCTCCAAGACAGCACAGCACGTTTCCCTGTAGACATATCAAAGGGTATTCCCTCCCAAAAGCACAACCATTGAGACCTAGGGTAAAGTCTGGAACAGTCTTTACTTACCACTACTGAACCAGACCCGTAGCCAGACAAGGTGATGAATAGAGGTAAGATGGCTTCGAGGTGGGCGAGGGAATTTTTGCAGGGGACGAGTTGTCAAAAAATGTTAAGGCAATGGTAACTGGAAAGGTTTTACGGGGAAATTTGTAAGGGGGCTCGCCCCCATCCCCACCCTCTCGACTTCGACTTTGCACTGAACAAGGAAAGAGGTGGAGTAAATGGAAGATTCTTCAACAATGCATGAAAACACTTCTGCCTTAACTTTTGTGTATTTCATGTACTACATTTATGTTACATATTTTGCATTACACAAATCCACATAGCCTACGGTTGTCACAAAAAGCTCCACATTAAGAACGTGTGTTCCAACTCTCCATAAAGAGAGCGTGGTTACCTGCCGTATAGTAGGGGAATACTCTTTCAGCCCACACATTATAGTATCCATACGTGTACATGTTAATTAGACTGTAAAACATCATGTATTCGGCAGTGCATAAGTTCATTGCATACACAATTCCATGTTTATGGCTTCTTAAACATACAGGTATGTGACAGCAGTACCAACATATGTTTAGCATTATGATTAGCAAATCTTCCAATATCAAAAAAGCCTACACGTTTAATTCCACATTTGGTTCCGGGTTTCAAATGCATTATTGCGATAGTTTAAAAGCCCGTTGGGACATTTTCCCTGCGGCATCAGAGGTCGTTTAAAGTTCACCTGTAGCCGCCAGAGTGAATGAGACAGCTCGCATTAAATAATTGTTGCGATTTTCTATGTCCTTGAGAAAATTTGCTTGGCCATAAATGAGGGGTTTGAACATTAAAAAGTTTAGGGTATTTGCTTTTCTCTAAAGTACACATATGGTCACAACCATTTGCCTCCTCGGTTGGTAGCAAGGTTTCTCTGAACCAGTGAGATGCTTGTGAGGTCAGGAGAAAGTGTAAAAACAACCTATGCAACACGGGCTAGATGTAGTCAGACCCTTGGAGAAAAACTGACATTTTTCGACAGCTTTAGGCCGGTAACCAAGGGGGGCCAGGGGGCGAAGCCACCTGAAATTTTTTTCGCCCCGTAGAAAGTTTCAAGTTTCTACTGAATTAATACATTTTTTAACATTCAGCCCCCTGAAAATTCCCCCAACCCATTCTAGCTACGGGCCTGGACAGCCTAAGAGCAAAATTCCTGTAAAGGGGTTACATATCGAGTTTTGAGGGTTCAAGGAAGTCCCGCAAAACGAACAAGGTTTTCGTTCAGATCATCTCGTGACGGTAGCCTGACTTGGGACAGCAGAATAAGTCCTTTAAAGAAGTGTACTGCTTTCAGGGAAGAGATATTTCGAGTTTGGAGGGTCGAGTTCGTCTAATCGTCTAAGGACAAGCCTACAAAGTGAACGAAGTCTTTTGTATGGTGAAAGCTGAAAAGAGCCGCTTCTCGTGTTATTCGTAGGTATTGAGGACGTGACGGCGTCGGTCCGTTTAAGAAGGGATTTGTATTATTGAGCAATTCAGTACACTGTAGCATAATATAGTGTAACCATGTTAATGTTTCAGTGCATTATGTTAAACTGCCGTAACTTGAAATATTTATTCGAGACTCCACAACAGTCGAGAAACGGCAAATGCACAAAGAGACCTCAGTTTGTCCCGGGCGCCTAATTTTTTCCCAGGACGGTTCGGGGTAAATAGATTTTTCAAAATAGTTTTAATTTGTTTTTAAATCAAGGTTAAGGTTAGGATTAAGTTTAGGGTTACGTGGACAAGGGATATCTGGCCTGTTCTTTCATAATTCGCTGTCAGAATACAAAAAGGGGTCGAAAAGCTGTCATTTTGGAATTATGGGTGTGGCCTATTTCCAAGAAGCTGATTCGCCCATTGGCATGATTTACCCCGAACCGTTCTGGGAAAAAATTACGCGTCCCGGGCATCCTTTTAGCCTATCAAGTGTGAATCACTTTGCTTCTCTCCTTCTTACAAACTGTGTATGCTTCTTTTGGTGTTTTAGAGACGAACATCTCTGTGAGCACAGCCAGGGGTTGTAGAAAGAAAGACCTCAGGCAGTCTACCCATCGTGAACTGCGGTCAGACGTTTCAAGTGGTCTTCAGGACGAACAGAAACCAAGGACTTGCTATTTAAAATAGCAACTCCCTGCAGAAACGTACAAAGACTGAAATTCTATTTGCTATATTTCAAAAAGCCTTACATTCAATGGCTGTGTATTTCGAGTGTGAAAGATTCGAGAGTGAAAAATTGGCCACGCAAGTAGAGATTGTGGAGAGGGGTTCCGTCTGAACCTAAACCCTTCAGGCCAGAGCAGTGCCCGCCTACATAGTGAGGGATGAGGGTAAAGTCGATGCTGCTCACCCGTGTGTTTTATTCATTTTGATGGTTTCAAAGGTAGCATAAACCCAATATTTGAAACTTGTATATGTCTCGATATAAAGAATATATTGACGAAGGTATGACACAACACATTATAATGTGGTGTAAGCAATGGTATTTCAGAAAGGGGAGTTCACATGCAGATTTTGAACCCTGGGCACTGAGATTGAAGCCCTTGATCACTTTAAAGGGAAATATTGCGTTTAAAGTACACCAACATGGCATACTGTGAACATACCTTTGATCATTATTAAACTGTTCAGTCTCACCAATTAACTCCACCAATAGCTTTATGTCCTCAAAATAAAATGCATTACAAGAGTAATGGATGTTGCATCATTTGAATGTTTGAAAGTATGGGTGCACAAATAATTTTTGTGCAACAAATAACCGAATTTCTTCCTGTTAGAGCCTTATTTCTTGAACAAGAAGAAAGTTACTATACTGCCTTATTTTGAATTGTCTCTCATTTTGAAACCTATTAATATTGGCTTAAAAATATTAAATAATTCTGTAAAACAAACGATCAAAAGCAACAGATAACAGCTCGCTCCTACAGATAATCCGTGGCCTATTTTCTCTCTCTGGGGAAACCTTCGAGGTTGCTAGTTTAATCTGATTGAGGTTCTCAGTGATAACGTCGAAATCCTATTAAGTTTACTTGTAGCCTACACAAATTCAAACTTAGACAACATTTATATTTTGCACAGCCCTTGTGGTCAAACAGGGATTTGCAACTCCCTGGTGGTAAATGACACCCGCTGATTACCATCAGACAAATAACCAAAATGCTATAAACAAAAACAGTGAAAACCTTTGAACTGTGGAGATACAGTAATCCCTATAGGAACAGGATCTATGGCTATACAGTTCGCTGTTTCTGTTACAATCAAATGATATCGGCCTAATACTTTTGTCCATCAACTTCAAGGTCTGTACTTATATCGCTTAGTTAGTACTGATAGGCCTATTAGAACGTACGAATGTCGAGCGATACCTGTCCAACAATATTTACGGTACCATTGTACACTTTCAGCTTATTTTTACTTTTGAATGCCTAGTACAACGAACAATATACGTTATTAACATCCGCGTTGCATAAATTTAATGTCAGAGACGCTGAAACTTACCAACGTAAAAGACTGGCAAATGATATAGTCCTTGCAGTAATGTCATTAGGCTTATACCAAGAGGTTATCAACGAAGTGACTACAACTGCTACGAACTTATATAATTTTCCAATATTTGCCTTTAATATGCGGCTATAGTTGAACGAACGTTGTTCCACGTATGAATGAACATGAAAGAGCGTGATACGTGACTGTCCACTCCTTTCAGACTTATCGCTGATTCAATAACCTTCCTTATTGTTAAACACAGAAATGCCCACTTTACATGCTGAGTATGGAAAATTTCATGCACACACTTTTAAATAAAAGAAAACCAGTTCCTTTTCGCGGCAGTTACACAGTTCCTCCTTGTAAACGGTTCTCCAACCCATTATGCCCACCATACAGAAGACATGCTGTCAGTAGTGCAGGTAATCTAGGAACTGAAAATAGCTCTGCAAGTTTTTTGTTTGTTTGCTTGCTTGTTTTTAAAATTCCCCTTTCCTTATGTTCTGCCTGATTAGCAAATGTTAAACCTAAATGGGACCAAGGGCTGTCACCATATAACACATATCTGCTGAGATATGGCCTATGCTACAACCGAAACAAAGTTACTTCTTTCCACTTCCTAATAATTTGCCTACAATTTTGCATGTTTATCAATGGCCTGGATCTTACAGTCTATGTGAACTTTTGCGCTTTAAAAACAAGAGTTTATGCACTAAACGTTTCTTTCCAAACACTCTCCCTCCAAGTTTGCTCACTTGTCTAATTTCTATTGTAAGCAAACGAGTAAAGTTCCAGTACATCCTGTGCTTAATCGGGTTTTATTGCTAAACACAGGGTTTAATTGCTACACATGTTTAGAATATAAAAGTGTTTAAAACCTGAGGTTAGATTGGTGACTGCCAGGGTTGCCATTTTGGCGTTTTATCTGCCAAAACCACTAAATTTGGCGTGTTTTTTTTTTTTTTTTTTTTTTGGATGGTGTTGGCATAAGAAATTTTTAAAGAAACGTCAAACAAGATTTTGGGGTTTTCTTGGGGTTTTTTAATTTGCTTTGTCAATTTTCCTTAAAAATGCATGTTTTCCTTCACTTTCCCAAACAAACTGTAAAAAAAGCATACGGTAGTTTTTGCCTCAAATTTCACATTCATACCATAATTGAATGAACAAACTTGGTCAGTTTTCAAAACCTGCACTTTTATTTTACGACATATTCATGATTTTTACCCAACTTTTCAACGAATGTGCATATGACGTTTTTTGACATTCCTGAACGCCAAATTTGGTCGATTACCCCACAGAAATTCTGGCAACCCTGGTGACTGTTCTATGTCCCAACGTCTGTTTGCTACGACACCTCTGATTCGACACCTTAGGGGATAAGGAAGGAAGTTCTTTAGCAACCCCATGGTGGAGGTTCGGTTAGGTTGAAGGTTACATGAAGTTAGGGTCGTTATTAGGAGCAGGGTTAAAAACTGAAAAAAAATTATATCAATATATTTGGAAATGGAAACGGCAATGCCGATCCAATCCGTTTTTCAAAGTTTCATGTCTCTACGTATATACAGTGTCGGGACACAGGGGCGGTTGTAACAGAGAGATGTAACGTCCAATTGCTAAACATGTTTCTTAGAGCATAGCAACAAAACGGCAGAAAATTGAAGTTAGAGTTAAATTGCGTGGTTATGTCATTAGATCAAGGTATAAGCAGCCGTTCGCATGCACTTATCTGTTATTGATCTAATGTTACAAACCCATCCATTGAACAGCTGGAGGGTACGTTGGTGGTTAGGGTGTTAGTCTTGTATGCGACAGGACAAAAGTCTACTGCATGCTTGTCCGAATTCGAGGGACTCAGAGATTGTCAGATCTATATCGTACGTTCCAGGTTGCTCAAGGTTACGGTTTTACCAGAGTGGTACGGAGTCGGGCTCCCAGCCCCCCTCCCCAGGCCCTGTGAAAGTAGCGAAAGATTTGGTTAAGCACCACTCTCGTTCGTCGGATGGGAACGTTAAGTATGGTCATACCCTTGACTCGGTATCCTGCGATAACTGCATGAAATATGAAAGTAAATTTCAAAGTTGATCCTCATGATATAAGGAGTTTGATAAGAAAAGCTGACCCCGTGAGCCTGAAACTAAACTGAACCATGTGTACCATAACAGACTGCAAACTGTTTTATTGGGGGCATTGTGCTATTCTGGTCAAACTCGACAATGAAATTTGCGTATTAATGTAAAAGACCTTAAAGGGAGAAGGCAGTCCCCCAAGTTTATTTTCGAAAAAATGCTAAATCTTACAGGTCTCCTCTTATTTTTCTCTTAAGTCTTTTCATAATGTTTCCTGATAAAATCATTGAATATTGAACATAAACCAAAGAGTTATTCTGCATAAATTTAAGAAATAAGTGACAAAAATATTGTCACATGATTGATATGAGCCATTCCTGAACTAGTGTACCAGGGTACACCAACTCAAATTGGGGGGGGGGGACTGCATTTTCCCTTTAAAGGTAAATGCACTTAACATGCTATAGAAGTCAGACTATGGAATTACTACCTCCGATGAAATGCTTTCACAGACACCATCACCATACCATGAAAGTCCGAGGTAGTACTACCATGACAACACAGGTAGCTAAAGGTAAGACGTCAACATATGCATCCAGGATAATGGATATGGTATAAATATGTAAATAGGAGGTAAGGAGGAGCGAAGTAGACTCACTTTTCATTAATCATTTCACTGCATGTAAGGATGCAGAATATTGAAGAGCGCCCTCAACTAAAAGAAGACCAACAAATAATGACTACCGAAAAAACATCGTCAGATTCTCACAGCAGGTTTTGAACAGGGAGGTGATATTATCTCCCTATTTTAAACAACTTCGTAACGTTAATATAGCTCCCACGTTTTAAACATGTTACTGCCCTAAGAAGTCTGTAAAACCTGAAAATTAGGCGGGATTTTTTTCTCTGTGATCAACGTTGAACAACGCTGTATTTTGTTACATATATCGGGAAGATGATACTCCACCGAGTAGTAGCATCTGTCTTGTTACATCTCCTGGGAAAACCGCCACCTGACGGATATCCGGTAGAGTCCAATATGTAGTGAAGATAATTCTAATGACTAGAGACGCAGCGTATTTTGCATTGACTACACGCGGAATTGAAAGTTGACGGAAGAGCAGTAAGCATGCCACAAGAAAACGAGAGCTTCTTATTATCCACAGACAGAGCCTTTAGATTGTGTTTTCTGTTATGATGCGTTGAACAGGTTCTTAAAACTAAGAAGTAACATTAAGTTACTATGTAGAAATACTAGTAAGTATTTAGTTACTACGAACAATGGTACACCTAGTACCTATGAAACTTCCATCCCGGTTTGTCACCGACCTCCTTTTCTCCTTTCCGAAAATTGATGGGTATATTTTACGACGTGTGTCGTTTTTTTTTTTTTATCAAGAATTGCTGTTTTGCTTGATACGCGCGATACAGTTAGATGAGGTTTTACGGTACAGTTTCTAACCAATTGGTTTAAGTCGAGCCGGCCACGGCCTTTTTCCAGTTGTGGCTCATTGTTTTCCCAGTCTTTGGTATGACCCGGCCAGGATTCGAATACACGATACAGGAATAATATTGCCGCTCTCATTGGCGAGTGGGACCCCTTTTGTTTTAGGGGTTCAAGTGAGCGCTTTTGACCGAAATTTTAAACAGGTACTAGTGCAAGAAAGATAGCACATCTCTAAGTTGCCCGAAGACAGTACTTTTTCTGCCCGAATGGCGGGCAGCAGCCCAGCTTCCCCGGACCCCTCCTCGTATGTCTATGGTCACTCTACGCAATCCATTAATCTCTTTCCGATGTTCAGAAACAGCGTTACATGATCGTCTTCAGTAAATGGCTGGTGCATGCAGCTACTAATCTCCGCTAATAGGCACCTATTCCTATTGATACATAAATATATATATATATATATATACATGTAAATTATAATAAAGATATATTTTTTGTATTTGGTGATGTATAAAATGTGATATTGTAAAGGGTTACTTGGCTACACAATTATGGAGACAGATTTTAATCGCCCCCATAGAATATAGAGGCCAAACCAGGTAAGTTGGCCTGTTTCGAGAAAATTTGATGTTCTCTAACATATAAACCACCTGCGGGGTCTAGACGTTGGCAGGTAGTGCGATAAAGTGCACGATACATGACGTGGCATAGTCGACAGATAAAAACCATAGGTTAGTACGATACCTGCAATTATCAGTTTCAGGCAACGGTTAGATGGCTTAAATGTACTGGTATACATCGCTTTGTTACAACATCTTATCACGAAGGGTGGAATGTCTGTAGGAATACACTTCATTTGGTTAGGACCGTAGTAACACGACATACAACGATTTGAGTTTCCCACATGTCCTTGGACTCTTGGAAGGTAATTGAGAAATCTTATCACCTCCCTGCTAATATGATTGGTTTTACAACTGTGCATGACATTATTTTCGAACTGATTTTACAATTTCTGTTTCCTTCTCCATTAACTTTGAACTTGCTTTCATCCTGTGATCTTTTTCTCCAAGAAAGGGGAGGGCAAGGGTCAGGGTGAAAACTATACAGAGTACCGAACAATATACAGAGTACCGAACACTTGATTACTATGTTTTCCTTGATCATAATGTTCATCAGGATGACAAAGAACCAACCACACGACGATTTTAACGAAATGTTGTACGGTTGCTTAGGCGACAACTTATCTCTTCCCACATATTAGCTAAATGGACGTCTATTTGGGATCCCCGCTGGAAGCAACAACTACCATCAAAACGAGTCCGGCACACCCTTGATCCAAGGTAGTTTTGTTCCCGACCCACGCATGATCCACATGCCGGGTACAGGAATCATTCATTCAACTTCCGTGCTGAATTGGTGCGGGATCCACTTGGATACACTCAAGATCTAACTGAAGTTCGATGTTGTGTTTATGTAGGATCAACGAGATCACAGGGGTCAGTACAGATGTGGTCCATTTAAAAATCGATGGTTGACCCATATAGCTGTACAGGATTACATACAACATAGACGTGAAACTAAGGCACTGAATTCATGAGGAATCCATATGGATACTGTAACTGTGTAACATCCATTTAAGTTCCATAATTGGTACCTGTAAAGTTCACATGGGTATGCTTGTAATATCTCAAGCTGCAAGTCTGAAGGTCCATGTAAGGGATGCACAGGATATACTGTTATGCCGGCTCATCCGGCCGGCTAGTAAATTTTTTCCGGTTCCGGTTCCGGCCAGACTTTTGAAGAAATCCGGCAGGATTTTTCTCAAAGTTAAGCTAGGATTACATCCATCATTAGAACATAAGGGTAGGGGGTTTTCAGATGAATTCAAAATGAACAATTTGAACTCAGTGCAGGCAACTATGATTCTGTCTTGCTTGGAGGTGTACAAGACAGGTGTGTTTCTTTATAATTTGGAGGAGGTGCTAAAAGTAAACTTAGAAGGGACAATTTTACTCTCTGGGGTAAGATTATCTGAACATTACAAGCAAACTTGCAGGTTGTACAGTGCTAAGCGTGAGGCCGTGGTGCTGGTAACTACGTAACTCTAAACTAGTAGCAAGCCACACCGTACTGTGCTAAAGAAACTACCTATGATAACCCGCATTGCTACATACTGTATACGCGACTATGGAAAGCAAAGAAAAAGAAAGGCTTGATGGGTTTGATATTTTGCCCAGGTATTCTTGGTCCCCAAACTAGTTTACCCAACATGTGAATTTTGAGGGATTATAAATCCAAATTCGGCCTTAATTACCGTATAGCCTGACAAGTAGCCAGCATTTGGCGGGGTGGGAGTCAGACCACACTAACCCAACTTTGACAGACGCACCACCTCATGGGCTTGAGATTCGGGGGTTTCTTCACCTAATGATGATTGCAGGTCAGGGGGCAAGGATTTCCATAGAACTATAATTATCGGGCATTGTTTTGCTCACTTGGGAGTGGAGGTTGCGCAACCACCCCACCCAACACCAGACCCCCACTTCTTCTCCTCCGTAGCTATGCACTTAACTATATGTTATCAGAGTGTCTGTTATACTTGACAACTACTATTTAAATGAAACAAAAATTCATAAAGATTTCGCGAATTCTGGAGAAATTAAAACTCATTATGGGCCCTAATACAAAACTGTAGACTCCTATCCCTACTTTCTGGGAGACCCAAAAATAGTTACTAGAGTGGTGAATTGTACCTACAAATTCAGCAATTTGTAACCGACATATGCATCGGCGCATCAGGCATAGGCCTACTGCAAACGTGAGTGATGAAGCATGACTGAGATGGTACTTAGAGCTCCTTGAGAGAACACAACAAATCGACTGCTACTGTTCAATGTACCAAACAAGTCTTGGGTTAAAAAACAAGGCAGAGTGAAAGCGAATCTACACTCCCTTTTGAGGCTGTTGTTGTTAATTCCTGTTAGCCTGCGGTACAAAAACTCTGTAAGAGGGTTCCCTTTTGTGCCACAGCCAGCGGGTAGTGCAGCATATTATTGTAATAGAGTAACTACGCTCAAAATGATTTTAAAATACCTCACGATACAATTACGGATAGATAGCTGTGGTGCAAACATGGAGAAACAGAGACATTGTCTCCCTAGTGGAAGTACGAGCTGAGAGATAAATCTACCACATAGAAGAATTAGTACACATAGCACGTACATGTGAAAAGACTTTCCGAGACATGTGAGCCTAGTGCAAAAGAAACTTACCACAGGAACACAGTACGATGTGACCCCTACACTACACGTCTTTCAAATGAAATGGAGAGACGGTTCTTGTGGAGAAGTGGCCAATTAGTTTTATGGTACGTGTAAATGATATCGCATACTGACTTCGTACAGACGAAGTCAAAATTGTTCAGCTGAAAGTTTACTGAACAAATATAAAAATGTAATTGACTTACCTGACTAAGTTAGTTTGGTTATCAGCTTAGAAAAAGATAGGTAGATGGTTGATGAGTCCAAGGTCTAAAATAACTATCTATGTCCAATAGTACACCAGGCTTGCACAGGTCAACCGTGTGCCAGGTAAGACTAGATTGGTAGAATAAGTGAGCTCCTGTGGGGTCTAAGGCTGCGCAACTTCTATCACCCACTCCTTGGATGGTGCGCTGAAGTAGGCATAGTTCGCCATTGTGTGCAAAGTGCAAACAGAGTCACGGTGGTACGATAACCTGGCAAACAAAAGAGACCGGTTAGCATATGTCTTGGCAAAAAACCTTTTGCTCTCGAACCTTTTCAGGCAGAGTTGAATGAGTTTTGTGTAAATAACGTTTATGTGCATGCTTTGATTACAGTATCAATGACCTTCAGATATATTTGAGAAGAGTTTATTTTATGAGAATAAAAAGTCACCTTATCCTTAGTTTAAAAAGCCCAGATTAGGCTAATCTCTTAATTCTCTTAAATTCCCTCCCGAGTTAAAGTTATCTTTCGGCATAGGCCTACATATACCTTCATGCACATAAGGTCACCAATTAAAAAAAAAAAGTATTCACTGCGATCAGAGGACACGAGTGTTGCAATGGCTAGTCACTTTGTATGCTTAGGGGAAACCGGAGCATATAGTTGATCAACTTGAGTATACAGTTGATCAGTGAAGATTACTAAAAATCTGAAAATGACAATCAATCCAAAGCACCACCAGTCAGTATTTATGTTTATTAATGCCTATACAATATAAAAATTACAGAGGACTGGTATCCTTCTTTGATTGGTAGAAAGACGTTTTTCATTTTCACTGACCGGCGAAAGTGAAATTTTTCCAGCAGAGATTTTTATCAAGAAAAATTGAGGGAAGAATACAGAAAAAATTTACTCATTTAGACTTTTAGAGAACATGGGGTACTTTGGTGACTAACAACATGCCACAACTGGAGATGAACATCAGCTATAAAGGTTGTAGTAGGAAATTTCTGTAAAAAGCATGCCGGGGCACAGTTGATCATGTACAAACGCAATAGAGGTTTCTCACCTTTAAAGCACAGCAAAGTATGTTACATCGATTGTGCTTGCTGTTTGAAGGGGTTTATACACAACGATATGCTTCCTCAGTGTATAGTCCCCAGAGAATAACTTTGACAAATTTAATTTTTGTGATTCAACTTTTTCTGGATGTTGTTGTATGATATACAGGTGTGTTCTTAATTATTTAGTTCCTTTATACGTTATTCTAATAACTTGTATTTATAGAGATTGGCATATTCAATTTTAGATGTCAATTCGTACTTATCATCGGTCTTCTTTGTTCTGATCAACTCTGCCCCTAGTCCGGGCAGAGCTTATCGGTTCCATTTTTTTTTTTTAGTTTATCTCTATTAATTAAACGCAAAGTTCATTTTAACTTTGAATGGATTTTTAAAATAGTCTAAGGGTAGTGGCAAATATTCAAAAAGAAATAAACTTTCTGTACATGTGGGAAAGGGGCTGAAATCTGACCTGTAAAGTTTCTAATCAGCAGTGCCCCGGTTTCCCCTACACCCAGTAGGCTCCCCGCCCAAGATTACCTTCGGAGCAGGTGTCGATTATATGTACTCCTCTTTTGACGTACCTACTCTAACGGTATTGCGAGTGCATTTAGTGTGGGTGCATGCACAGGAGCAATTCACATCCGTCGGGCGGGCAGCGTAATTTTTTTCCCAGGACGAATGAGCGTAAATCATGGCAATGGACGAATCAGCTTCTTGGAAATAGGGAACACCCTTAATTCCAAAATGACAGCTTTTCGACCTTTTTTTGTAATTCTGACAGAAGATTATGAAAGAACAGGCCAAATATCCCTGGTCCACGTAACCCTAATCTTAGATTATGAACCTAACCTTGATTTAGAAACAAATTTAAACGATTTTGAAAATCTCTTTTCCCCCATTCGTCCTGGGAATAAAAATTAGGCGGGCGGGCTAGGCCCAACTGATGGCAGTTATCAAGTAATTTATATGACGTCACTGCATTAGGTCTATTTTAGAGCAAAAATTGGCTATGCAGTCAAATTAAATAGATTGCCTGCATGGCAGGACCGCAGGTGTGGCGCCAGGATTTGCCCGACGAGGGGCCAGGCTACCCGAAGCCCCGACAGCCCGATACCGTCGAGGGGTTGGCGCTGGAGGATTTGAAGGAAACATGCGTACTATCCCTTCCATTGCGGGACATTTATTGCATAAAATTTTTAGTATATACTAGATGAAAACAGTTTCGCGCTGATTTAATGTCTCTCCCCGGAATCTAATTTTGAAATGGCAAAGTGAGAAAATTTTTCGGGTAAGCCTTCACTAGGAAGGGCTGTTTGAATCTGTCAGGCATAACTTACCTTGTACTTCCTTCCTCGAGTCACTAGCCGTACTGCAAGATAGTCAAAAGAAAACAATAACCAGGTTTAGCAAAATGAGTTGAAATTCCCGACGTTTACATAAATCCATGTATTCTACTTATTAACTTACTTGAGGAAGTGGAAAGGGTTTGTGTTTCATTTAGCTCTAAGTAACGGAACTGAGGAAGAGCGGGTAAGCGTACCGAAAATGCTGGGTTTAATCGCAGAAATTACCGTTATGAAAGCCAAAATAAGTTAACCGACCATGGGTGGCCACAGAGGTTTCCCGACAAGGGGCCGGATCATGCCAGCGACCTCAACTTCCGACAGCCCCAATGTCGATGGGGTGGTGAGAAGGGGATATGAGGAAGTCTAACCTATGTTTACTGCATTGCATATTTTGCATAATATCACTTAATTCTTCAAGAGCCGAGTTGCACACTGATAGTGTTCTTTTGAGTCTGAATTGTGAAACTGGAATGTGCGCGAAGCGGGCGAAAATTTTTGGTAAGTGTACCCAAAACATATTAAATTATTAGGAACAAAAAGAAATCTGTAGGGGTTGTAGACCGTATCGGGGATAAAATACATTGTATCGAAACCACCTGCACTAAGGTGGACAGGACTTGTGCTACCTAACTATGTGAAATGGAACTAATGATTGAAGAAAACGGGGTGGCCCACTGCGCGCAAGCGGGCCGAAAATTTTGGGTTCTTATAACAGATATTGTCCTCTTGAGAGCAAAAAACCAGGTAATCCGTCGGGGAGACGTCGATCGGGGACCGCATACTTTATCGTATCGACTAGACTCCCCCCCCCCAACGAATCTGTAAAAATTCCCCGGGGGCAGCATTCCCTGATGCGGGGCATGCCCCCTGCCCTCTTCCTTGCACCACCCTGCTGCATGGTGTTACTACATGCAATTCATGAACGGCAAAATTTTTGTTCACTTAAAGCAGGGAATATACAATCAGGACGTTCATTTTACCCTAAATCTTTTCAAATCTCTTATCATTTCCCATAACTTCAACGCCTTCTTTTGATGATGTTTTGGATAGTTACACTGAAGGCAAAGCGAGGATTAATTTTACGTAAATTAAATAATAATGTTTAGTAGGCCTACATCTCCAATTGCAAGAGAGAGAGAGAGAGAGACCGTAGCCTGCACTGACTAATTTCAATTGCTTAAGGCCATCTTGACACACAACTGAGTGTCAGTTTAATTCGGAACACAACGCAACTGACCGCACAAGTCATCAATTTGACCAACCAGAGTGGAGCTATTATTTGGATGAAAGTCAATCAAAGTGAAGTCACTAAATTAATTGTATTTAGAACTATAGGGTCATTCATAAGTATATTTGGGGTATGATGCTATAGCCCCTTCAAGATTAAAAAGGTGGTCACAAAGAGCCATTTATGAATTGGGATACCATGGTTCAGGCCGATTTGGTGGACTGTATAACCGGGATACCGCGGTAGTACCACGGTTTGACCGACTGCGGATTTGGGAGGCTCAGGCATTTGGAACCCCCCCCCCAGCCCCGTCCCTAGCGATTTATAATTCAAAAAATCAAAAACTTTACCACTAGGCTAATACACTCGGCCCCGTATAGTGATCAAAGCTATACCGCTAGGTACATTACACATAGGTAATCAAGTCATAGCCAATGAGGTGAGCACATATACAAAACTTTTTTCCTAGAGGTAGGGATAGATGGATCAAGAAGCCATGGGGGGGGGGGCACGCGGAAAGTTATTTCACAAGGTGTCGAATGTGTTTGCGCTGAAATTTTTTCTTGTTAGCAAGCAATAATGACATGAATTTTGTCTAAAGAACTTCAATTTTCTCCTCCGAAATCGGTGCTTTGCTGGGGGACACTGAGTCCACCAACATACACCTATATGCAAGAAGCTTTTGAAGAAAATTAGCACTGGAGATGACGGTGTCAGTGTGTCCGACATTGAAGTCACGCCTTCTTGCATACTTCACAAAGTAGAGATTGGGAAAATATTACAGCCAGTTACGCAGCAGACTCATCCCTTGCAAAAAGAATAGTCCCCCCTCTCTCTCTTCAAGCAAGAGAATACTGCTGTAAGAAATGTTTCGTGGACCGAGGAAGATTCTCTGTTTAACCCTCATAGTGCATCCATTTCAGTTCTTTGTAATGAAAAATATTTACAAGAAGACCTCGTTTTTATCTTAAAATGTAGCCTACATACAAAGTGCACTTGTTTTAACCTTTCTGGAGTCAATCTTAATTTTGTCTCTTTCAGATTTATCCGATAAATTCACTAAGAACTTTGCCGTCATATATCAAATAGGACAAGGGTTATTTGTTTTTCTTATTCATTTTTTTGTTTAATGGTTATTAATCAGTTTGAAGTTCACTAGTGTATGTTATCAAATGTCGATCACTTTGTATCTCTCATTTTGATCAGTTGAAACAAAGTGCCTTATAATTCAACCAACCTCATGCTCTTACCCTGCCCAATTAAACATCTCACGGGCAACAACGTTATTTTTTGTGTTGACTATCTTGCCTTCACCTACCCTCACTAGTAACCCCTTGATAGTTTCCGTAAATAAATTTTAAGGCAGATTACTTCTGATGAGGAAGAAGATATACAGTAGACTTATGATTTACTTGGATTGTCCCACTTGGACTTATAATACCTGACTTACGTGTGGTGGATTCGTTTT